>CM046836.1:46243169-46430669 GCA_025618425.1 Heliocidaris tuberculata
TGCTGTCTAGGCATGTCATCGATGAGTTCCTAACTCTCCTGGCTACAGTCCATGAGACCGACAGTCAACGAGTCCGACATTTTTCTATCTTCCCAGGCCTGCTATATTTCTTTGTTTTGTCGGTCTCGTTGGCCGTCGGTCTTGAGAACGTTTTGAATCTTTCTTCTTCTCCATATTTCCTAATGTATTTCTTTGTTTTATCGGTGTCGTGGGCTGTCGATCGTGTGGGCTGTCGATCTAGTGGAATGACCCGAACTCCCATATACGTCAGAAATCCTTATTCACAAACTTCTATATAAAAGAGTCCCTGTCAATGGAGCAGTGGTCGCCGTGCATGGTTCTGTGAATGTGGTCATCTTGAACGGAATCATAGGTTGCCTCAAGTGTTATGCTATGAGTATGATGGTCAATATCCTGGACAAGCCAATGGAATTTTAGTCATCGAGCTTAACTGTTATCACTTGGACTTTTTTCCACTGGAAATGCCAATCATTTCAGACACCCAGAGGGGGTTACTGAAATACCTCAAAATCTCACATCGTCCCACGAGATCCCGAATACATATTTCACCTTATAAATTAAATAATTTTCGGGCATTTTTTTTTTCGCTTCTTCGTAACACTCAAATCAATATATCCCTGAGCCATTGTCAATTTCTGGGTAGTGCAGTATAATATGCCAGAAAAAAAAAATACAGTATTTTCATAGATGGTGTATCTTGGGTCATATGTATGAATATTGAAGAGAATTAAAGGCTTCCAATCAACAACGATTCTGAAGAAATGTCTGCTTCAATCACCTTGGCATTGAATATATACTTGCTTGATTTTTAAAAACATTTTCGGATCTGAAATATAGATTATGTGAACTTTCTATTCCGTTAACTCTAAAATAATGATAATGTGTTATTATAAGCACCACTTCTTCAAGCGGAGTTAATAATTCATCTATAACGCAAATAAATATGTCAGTCATAGTCCTCTAACCAGAACCCCTTCGTTATCCTTTAATTCCATTCCGGTCCAGCTGTACCACGTGGTCCGGTGGCCTGGGGCTAGAATAGCTTGGAACAGAGATAAACTATATACGGAGTAAACACTTTCTTTGACATACTCGAATTATTCTCCAATTGAAAATGCATCGGCATTGGAAAAGAATGAGGCATATAATAAAGGCTGTCGCTACAGGGGCGCTCGAATAAAGAAAAAGGAATCACCGTAGATCAATGATGATATTATACAAGCATTTCGTAAGCGTAATGAGGCTAAGAGGGTACCCACTTACAATTTGAGGAACCAGGACTAAAATGAATGTTATTTTAAGGGGGGGGGGGGGAGAAAAAAAAAGCACACAGACAGGATGAAACAAGAAATTGATCCACAAATGTACAAAAAGTAGAAGCATTTGTGAAATTTGTTCCTCGATAATAAATAATGAACATGATCTATGCGATGAGAATAATGCGATTGATGTGCATAATATATAGACACTAAAGTTAGTTCCGAAAACTTTCTAAAGATGGTACAAGTGGTGAGTCGTTCAAAGAGATTATCAAAATAATGCAGTTTTCAGAAACAATGATTCACAACATCACTTTTTGGCCTTCACATTCCTGATATTTTGGGCTTATAGCTTGCGAATAATAATCACTATACATCCATAAAATGCCAGTGATCAAGGCTATACCATCACGTATCCCCCCCCCCCCTTTCTCTCTCCCATGCAAACAGTCACTTGATTTTCCCCTTTTGTTCCTTTGCCACATTTCAAAATAGGTTATATTTCTATGTCAGGGGCGGCGCTACAGGGGGGGCAGAGGGGGCGACCGCCCCCCCTATGATTTTTCAAGTAGTGAAAAAAGGAAAAAAAAAGAAGAAAAAAGAAGAAAAGGAGGAAGAAAAGGGAAGAAAAGGGAAGAAAGAAGAAAGCGGAGTATTAAAAAGAGAGGTCTTAAACATATAACTCTATATTACCCCTGTTATTTAATGGAGAAAAAATATGACGTCATCTTTAGGTCGTCTTGCCCCTCCTATCAAAATACCCTGGCGCCGCCCCTGTTCTATGTTATATGTCAAAGCAACTCGAGTACGAGTACAATTACAGGAAATAGATAAAGAGATTTAAAAAAACAAAACAACAACAACAACAACACTGGTTTCTTTAAAAAATAAAGTGCCACTGTCTGTTTATGTTCATGTAAATATATGAGCTGAATCCAAAATAATTATCATCAGTACATGTTTAGCCTTCAAAGTCTGATTTAAATTTGTGTCTGATGCCCTCTTTTGAATACCTGGTCCTTTTCGACGTCATCCCACTTGCCGGAAATAATAGGTAATCGCCGATGGACGTTCAATTGGACCTTCAAGTGCCAAATGGGAAACATTTCAAGTTGAAAACATCGAGTGATCACGTGATTTCATCAGACCGTTCCGCCTCTGTCATATTAACTTCGTCCAGTGAAAACATCACGAAAATAAACAACTTGGAATACCTTCTTTGCCTATTTCATTATTATCCAGAATCTCACACCCGAAATCGATTTCTAAGCCATGTCCTTGGGTTGGCTCGGAGCTATTTTGTACTTTACTTCACTCAAGTAACCCCACCATGGGCGGCGATAACAGGGGGACGAGGGACGCATTCCCCTGAAATTTTGAATTTTGTACAGCAACCAATGGTAAAGGCTAGTCGCATTCCCACCTCCCACCGGCCGTGACAAAAAATTGCCGCAAATGAACCCCACTATACAACGAATGCGTGTGTACAGAGGGAAACTTCCCTCCATTCTCCGGGAATTTTCCTGCACCTGTTTTTTTTTTTTGTTTTGTTTTTTAAATCATTCTAGACCCGAACCATAATTATAATGTTGGTCATTTTGCGTATGAACATTATGAAACTAACAAGCATCTTAATGCATCGGGAGCGCTTTAGGCCCATGTCTACCCGTCTATCTAACCACAAATCGTCTCAGTTCGACCCCTTCAGTTTATGACCCCTGCACCCGCCCCTACAAATGCCCCTTCAAAGGTGATGGAGGGGGAGGTTTGTTTACCCCTCGGATTGTATTTCACGACGAGAGAAAAGGGCTGCAGGAAAGATCCAACGACTTTCACCATCTCTCACCATAATTCTTCTCCATATACATACAATATTTCATGATGGAATCAAAGTGACAAGGTTTCTATTTGCTGACTGAGGTCTCCTTGCCAGAAACGGAAAGGCAAGAGAAAGAATTTCCACGAAAACCTTTCAGTGTTTATCATTTTGATGTGTAGTATCATGACTGCAAAACAGAAATGAGATCTGTTTACGGACTTTAAATAATTGCTCTACAAATTTACTCTAAATCCACCTGTTCAACAAGATGTCGGCTTCTGTCGAATTTGTCCCACGGACCATGCATATGGAACCTCTTACTCTGGATAATTTGGCAGTGAAAGGACTAAATCTAAAGCAAATAAATAGTTTAATAAAAATGCAGATTGGCTTTTCTTTACGGATTCTCTGGAGAGAAGAACCAAGTATACTCGGACGGCCAATGCGTCATTAAAGTATCAAGTGCTTCTTATACAGTGAGAAAGTAGAAACAATGACAAGACAGCTATAAATAATAGAATAATGGAACGCTAGTCTGCTCTGTATTATCTCAGAAATTCTTTCCCTCTTTTTTTAAATGCTCATTTTTTTACAGTACTGTAACGTAAGTATATAAAAAAAAAGAAAAAGAAAGAAAGAAAAAGAAAAAAGAAATAGAAATATAAAAAGGGGGAAAAGAAAAAAGTAAAGAACAAAAGACCAAGAAGAAAAGAAAAGAAAAGAAAAGAAAACTTGCCCAAATTTCAGTCAAATGATTAATATTGACGAGTCATTCCCCACTTAAAGTGGATTGAATGCAAAATTGATCAAAATCGAACCATATAGGTGATACAATGCATCTAAATAATAAGTACCGTTGATGTATACGTTTTAGAGCAATGTACACAATGGAACATGTTCTATAAAACAATTTCTGTGTTAGTGATATTTACTTCAATTCTAAAGCAGTATGCCATTTGCTGGAACAAAGATGCCGTCATTTTTTAATGCAATGTAATAAATGAAATCATGAAAATGGTAACCTAATTAAGGCAAATTTTTCTGATTTTGAGCTCAAGACTTTTCTCCTTCAAATGCGATGTTCGATAGTATCACATCAAACAAATTACTTAACATCCGTCGTTCATGTTATTTGCCGAATTAATGTAGTTTGTTTGTTCTGCAACAGTATAGTGATCCAAAATGTCAGACTGTTTCCTTGACGTTTGTGATATTCTCTCCCGTACGCTAGTACATGTATATAATTATCTAGACAACCACCCCTTCTCATGCAATATAACAAAGAATCATAATTATGAATTCTACTAATTGCTCATTTTTCCTTTAATTATATAAAACTCAATTCTTAGCGTGCTGTTCTAATTTTTGCCTTAATGACGGCTTTCATGCACTTTTTATTAACTCTGACATTTCACATCCTGTAAACAGACTAATGGAATGACTTTATTTTTGATCTGCCCTTCACCTATAGGAACAACCACAGCTATCTAATAAGATGTTTGTTTGCTATTTTCTGAATCGAAACTGACATAATCCCTTGCCTATTATGTCAAAAGTTCAAATCAGCTTTTTTCTTCTTTCGGTACACTGGAATTTTGATTTGATTTGATTTATTTTCCGTTTCAAAATAATTATACATGATACATATCGATCAAATGATTAAACAAAAAGCAATGTAATAACTTTAGTATATCAAACTAACATACAAAGATAAAGGGTACTAAGAAGAGTACAAAAAATAATTTACGCAAACGGATCATTATTGACCTATATACAATGAAACGGAGGGGGCATGCTGAGAAAGCAATGCTTGTATGATGCATGCCCCGAAGACTTAAATGCGTAAAAGAGTTTTGGTCAAACAAAATTATAATAATTGGATAAATAGTGGCGAAAGTAACAGAAAATTTCACGGTATGCCAACATAAGTTTCTAGGAAAACAAAGAGGAATAGTGAAAAGATGGGAAATGGAAAGGAAAAGAGGTTGGGAGCAGAAGCAAAAACAAGGTCGTTAAGAATTTGATGATGACGTTACTAACGGGAAATTATATTCCTTTCCAGAGCTTTTTGCCAAAACTCTAATGAAGTAAATAGATTACAAATAGAACAAGAGCGTACAAGAAAGGTCTTCAGATGTTCAAATTCGTGGGCGGGGTAAAGACCAGTCATTATATAGATTTCCTGAGGGTGGAGTTGGGAGTTTGGAGGGGGAATCACATCCCCATACCCTCTCTAGCGACTCACCTGTTTCCTAAAGTATATAGTCTACCTGATAATTGGGAAGGGTATTATGATAGTACATTATAGGCTTAAGATCTACGGTAGATGTGTAGTTAGTCTCATAGGCTTACAAGCACGTAAGGGGACTGATGCCTTTTGCTCTTACAAAAAAAAAAAAAAAACAAAAAATGCGAGCGAGCAAAAATAAAGATACTTTAGTGATGTTCAAATTTTTATTTGATGATCAAAATACATTAGATAAGGTATAAACAGCACATGCATGGTCGGCACATTGCTGCTGGAATATGAGACGATGTTTGCCCGAATACCGGAACTTAAAAAATATTTGGGCGGGGTGGGGGAGGGGGTGTTGAAGACGTAAGCCCTCCTCCAACTTCTCGAAAGCCTATATTATTCTTTATAGTTCACTTAATTTCATTTAATTTCTTTTTATTTCATTCATTTTGTTTCATTTTATTTCATTTCAAGATGGTATTTATTGTAGTAATCATGAGTTTCAACATTCAGCGGAACTCTAAATATGTGAAGGTCCATTGAGGTAATGCATGTTTAAAAAGAACGGCACGTGCACTTAAGATCGAGTACCTAATGGATTCTTAGCGATAGGTTATGACAAGAGAAAAGCTTTGCCTCTAATAACAGAGAAGGGAATGCCCTGCTATTATATAAATTTCTACTCAGCTGCAAAAATAGCGCGAGATTATTTTAATATCGCGTTGCCTCTACCTGAGCATTGTCTTTCGAAGAGGAAAAACCGAAGGGCATGGATAGAGTTGACCGCGTTGTTGCAGCTGCCGAACTAAAATCGTCGCCGCGGTGTAGGGGATAGCCCAGGGTCTCAGCTGACATGGATTACTACAGGAATACGAGGGGTATTTTACACTATGGGTGCCTTAATGCGACAAATAACTGACAGAAGCGATCCTTAACGCGACTATGTCTCTGTCGTCAAAATCCCGCCGGAGTCTTCGCCGAGGAGTTGATGGACAGAACATGATATGCAAAATCGCGTAATGCAGGTCGGAGGAGGATTGGGTGGGGGTATCATTACTGTTAATCCGTCCAAGGGGCGAGCATTAGGATAATCTCCGGCTCTGAGGACATGACGGAGACTCCTACAGGATGTATAATTTCTACATAACTTTTTTCCCCTATTTTTCACGATGCCACTAACTCTTTCTTCGCTCGTTCCTCTCTCTCTCTCTCTCTCTCTCTCTCTCTCTCTCTTTCTCTCTCTCTCTCTCTATTATGTCCATATTTCAGTCAACCAATCTATCTATCTATCTATATCTATCTATCTATCTGTCTATCTATCATACCTACCTACAAATAATATCTCTCTATATCTACGCAATATACCAAAGTATCTACCTATATATCTATTATCTTTCTATCTACCTTCCTGTCTGATATATCTACCTATTTTATGAGTCTATCTATCTATGATGCAGTAACTCATCTACCCATCTAGGTCAAAGTAAAATGTGAGAATGCGAGTTATTTATACAGGATCAGAAAGTGATATATCATGACGACGAATGAAATTAATAATTGAAGAACTATGTGGATGGTTGAATAATTATTTTCATATCAATATTTTATAGGATTATAGGTGTCCATCTGCATTCTACCTCTCCACCCATCCATTGACCTGGTAGCTATACCTTTATTAGTGTAATCCTGTGCGCCGTTCTGCTCATGAAGGATGGGCAAGTGGGGCAACTTGCCCCTCCTGACAGATTTCCGATCAAGATCAAATATTAGTTACCGGGTTATGGAATCACTTGTAAGTTCGAAGTTGTAAGACTGCACATAGAAACGCACGGAATGTAGACACATTTTCAAAATACTGACCTTTTCTTTCCCAAATAAGACCCCGTTCTCACTCACTTTGAAAGTGGACTTTTGGAGCGGTCTATCTAAGACCCGTTCCTCAGGAACGGTTCTTAGGTGAGTGTGAACGGTCAAAGTGGTCCAGGAAGTGGTCTTCTGGACCGCTCCAGAAGACCACCTCGGGGAGGTGGTCTTGAGGAACGGGTCTTATTAAGAGCGGTATGGACCGCTCTAAACGTGCAATGTGAACGAAAGCGTACTTCAACCGGAAGTGAGCCAGTGACGTTCCGCGCACAAAACAAAGCAAAAGCAATCGATTGGGCAGCCGGCAGGCACGCTACGGTACATCAGTTTGTATTCCGCGCGAAAAATTTGACCCGCTGAACTGAGCTGCCATAGCAACAAGGCCACTTTGAATCGTGGAGCGGTTTGAGCGAGAAAAACTGCTCGGAGTGTGAACGCTAGCAAACCGTTCCTCAAGACCCGTTCCTCTGGAGCGGTCTAACTAAGACCACTTTCAAAAGTGAGTGAGAACGGGGTCTAAGACCCCGTTCTCACTCACTTTGAAAGTGGACTTTTGGAGCGGTCTATCTAAGACCCGTTCCTCAGGAACGGTTCTTAGGTGAGTGTGAACGGTCAAAGTGGTCCAGGAAGTGGTCTTCTGGACCGCTCCAGAAGACCACCTCGGGGAGGTGGTCTTGAGGAACGGGTCTTATTAAGAGCGGTATGGACCGCTCTAAACGTGCAATGTGAACGAAAGCGTACTTCAACCGGAAGTGAGCCAGTGACGTTCCGCGCACAAAACAAAGCAAAAGCAATCGATCGGGCAGCCGGCAGGCACGCTACGGTACATCAGTTTGTATTCCGCGCGAAAAATTTGACCCGCTGAACTGAGCTGCCATAGCAACAAGGCCACTTTGAATCGTGGAGCGGTTTGAGCGAGAAAAACTGCTCGGAGTGTGAACGCTAGCAAACCGTTCCTCAAGACCCGTTCCTCTGGAGCGGTCTAACTAAGACCACTTTCAAAAGTGAGTGAGAACGGGGTCTTAAGTCATTTTAAGCAATATCCCTCCCCAAGCCACTGTATAACGCAACGCATTGCCCTAAAGAAGTGGTTTCCTTATTGAAATGATATTTGGGAAATAAATCGTAATAGCATTAAATATGGGCATTTCAACAAAATTAAATCTACCTAATTCAGGTTCTGAACAATAACACGAATACTAAACATAGGATTTTGGTGTGCTGTCAGCCTTATACCAAGAATAAGGGCCAAATCAGTTTCAAATCGTAGACAATCGTTTAGGACTGCTCTGACGTCACTACGACTCGGGGCCGATTTGGCCTTTCCTCCGACTAGAAAGCTCGCAATAGGCCGCATTTTCGATTCGACTATCTATATGACTCGACTATTCAGAACCTCAATCAAAAATGATTTTATGTGTTTAGATGTTTATATCAAATTCTATTATGTTTCCTTCCGAAATCGGATGGCAGACCGATCGTATACTGTTCGCTGGGCTTAAGGGTGGGATGTTTTGCCCCTCTAGAGACCAATGTCTGGATACGCCACTGTTCTGTCTGTTTGAATATGATATTGCATTAGGTAATGGAAGACAAAGTTTGGTGTTCATAGTCATGAAGGCTATTAAGCCGAGATCGATTAGAACGGAGAGGCTAATTCAACATTAAATTGAAACTTAATTTGAAACTTATGAATGTAGAACACATTAACCCTATTCGAGACAACTGACCATGCACAATTTGTGGTGTGGCTCAATACCTTAAATTTGATTCAGAGCTCTAAAAAAATATACCAGATGCATGAGTAGAAAGAGCAAAAATTTCATCACACTCTATGTTCATTTTTGTTGCATGACCATTATTGCGTTTGATGCCAGGAATTTTAAAAAGGAGAACAAACTTCAAAATCCTTAATTTGACAACACATTGAGAGGTTAAAAATATTTTTTTTTAAATCAATTTTGGCAATTTCATCAACTTTTCGACAAAATTCCTAACCATGTATATTGTTTTCAAAGAAATCACATCTTATTAGAACCACGTAGTATTGTTGCCAATTTGAAGAACAAAATGTTATCTATTTAGCCCTTAAATAATTCTTGTCCTGAAAGGATTAATTGGAAATTTCATTAGCAACCTGAGCATAATGTATTGGTGCATGGATGATGAAAAAGAATACTTTGAATTTCCCTTTACCCACTGGGAAATATTAGACCATAAATATTTTTACCCAGGGATGTCGCTAAAAAGATGGGGGGGGGGGGGGGGGTGAGACATCACATACAAATTCTTTGTTGTACATCTGTGAATCTTAGCCATAAATACAATTTAAGCTCCCCTTTCTGATGTTAAATTTGGTAGAAACTCTGTCTTGAAAATCTGAAGTCCTATTTTCTCATTGTTGGCAAATTTTAAAGCATAAATACCATTATTTCTTATGTTTTTGCTGGTTGGAAAATTTCGGCTAAATCGTAGGCAAAGTTGAACATGCCACTCAACATACTACAGATACTTTAGATGAATATGCACATTTTTTTTTAAACTGTAAATTTTTATTTTTTCAGTTCCATGGAATCTATGTTTAAATATACAAATATTATTCCAATTACATAAACATAGAAATATTATTTAATGCACCTGGCAATCAAAACTTCAATTTCTGATGAATTCAATTTCTGATGAATTCAATTTCTATTATCTTATCCATTTAGTAAAGATAATCCCAAATATCTCATAGACAGCGAAGTACATTGTTCTTGGACAAGTTTCAAACTCCCCCACTCCACTGGAGATATGTATTAACTTCTTGTTTTCGAAAGGAGTATGCGAATTCGAGTTGCCGCTCGATAAGAATTCAATTTTGAAGCCCTTTCGTGAAAATTGGAAATGTGTGTACCAAGTATTGGCTTTGTATAAGCCCATCATTCCTTTTCCTGTCTGTAATCTTCATTACCTTCTCTCATTCCGTTTAATACCCCATCACCATTTGCGAATTTATTGTTTTCACCGTAAAGACGTTTTTTCTTCATTTTAGTTTGTAATGAAGGTTCAAGCACCCTTTCCGCTATTTTCCGTCTCTCACTCTCTTTCATTCTCTCTCCTTTTATATTTCTTGTCTCCTCTCTCGCTCATTAGTTTTGCCCCCTTGTATTTCTCTTTCTTCTCGTCTCTCCCCCCCCCCCCAGCCCCTCCCCCTCCGCCATTTGAACCTTGATCATGAACCATAAGTAATTCGGATGGTCTTCTGTCCCCGAACGAAAACCGAATGTTAGGAATGTGATTGGTTGCGACAAGTGGGGAGTACATGAAATTTATTGGAGAATCAACGTAGAGCTGTCAGTTAATAGATTCCATCACATTCTATTGAATGTTGAGCTACAGACAGCCAATGATTCAACATATACACTACAATAACGTCCCTCGGTTATCGAATGACTGTGAATGAATCTGATAATAAGGGAACTCAATCTTGTCATTAGCTTTATCGTTGTCATTTTTTTTTTTTTTTTGGTTTAATGAGGACAACATTCATTTATCATGTAATAACATTATCCATCCAAGCCTGGATGTAGTTGTTTGTCAATTACAGCAGAAAATAAGTCATGGAGGGTTTCCTGCAAACAAGGTTAGTGCTGGTACTTTCAGTTATTTCGTTGTAATGTTTAGAAGGACAAGACAAAAAAAAAAAAACAAAGAAAAAATAGCATTTGAAGGAATGGTACATGTTTCGACGTCATGCAAACTCCATCGTCAGCCTGTTATCGTGTCGTCCTTTTAATAGGAAAGGACACGATACCTTTAACATGTGATAACATTGCCAACACAGTGTTGTTTGTCGATTAAAGCAGAAAATAAGTCATGAATCGTTTCCTGCATCACCCAGGGTTGTCTGAAATGTAGGGCGGGATGTGCCCCCCCCCCCCCCCGAGCATGATCTGTGATTATAGGAATATCTCTGGTTACATGTCGTTTTCCCAAGGTTCATAATTCAGAAGGTTTGTATGGTCGAAAGTTCGTTACTCCGACGGTTCATAATTCCGAAGGTTCATCATTCCGAAAATAAAAAAGGGTTCATAATTATAAAAAAAAATGAAGTAGGGTTCGTAATTCCGAAAATAAAACAGGGTTCATAATTCCGAAAATGAAAAAAAGGGTTCATAATTATTTCCGAAGGTTCGTAATTCCGACAAGTTGTGTATATAGGGCTTAATCGCATTTTCGGAATTACGAACCCTTTTTCATTTTCGGAATTATGAACCCCCTATGGGAAATTTGTTTTCCGAACTAAGAACCTTCGGAATTATGAACCTTCGGAAAAACGAACATTAGGAAAAACGAATACCCCTCCCCCCCCCCCCCCCCCCCCCCCCGGCCCTCCCAGATGCGCTACTTGCTTATCATGCTTAATAAGGGCATGGCGGATCATTAAAAAATTATATTTTTGCTCCTTTCTATCTTTATCACAGACCGAATCATTGGGAATGATTCTTACTGACCCTGTGGCATTCACTTTTTTTCCGCAACGAATATGAAATTCTGGCGGTGAACAAGAATATTATTCTTTCAAAGAATTAGGAGTGAAATTATAGGTGATTTTGTTAATTGATAGCGTCGAATTCTCAACATAATTATGAAATGAAACAATGTACTTTAAATCTTCACATAAAGTGCAATCCAAACCAGCACCCACAAAATGACTCATAATCATGGAAAGGGTTGTCATCAACTCTATGGGGTCATATTAAAAGAGTATTTTCAACCTGCTTTTATTTCAAAAATGAATTCCTACTACCAAATCAATCCCATTACACGAGTCTCGAGCTTATCAACATGATCAATGAGAGTTTGGGGTTTTAATGCACATGCCCCAGCGACAATTGCTCCGCGCTCAATTTCTATACACCCTATGGAATTCTGAATCTCCATTTCAGCCTGGAACCAAGCACTACGCCTAACCCTTATCTTAAACCTAGCCTGGAACCCAATTGCAAACCTTACCCCAATCCTGAAAGCCCGGAGCCATTATCGCTAGAGTAACTAGCCTATGCAGGAGCAACGTATAAGAGGTGCCTTTGATGTAGAGGATGCATGTCTTTTGTGGAGCTAACTTGAACAGCTGAAGAGAGAAAATTATGGAGAAGAGGTAAACTACCCCAAGCTATGGGACACAGATAGATATATAGATAGATAGATAGATAGATAGATAGATAGATAGATAGATAGATAGATAAAATGATAGTTCTGCTTCGGACTTGCAAAGTTAAGGAACAAGACAAGATAGGAATGAAAAAGTCCGTATACGATGAAAATATTCGAATTTTCGACGATAGGCCTTCATCAGGAATAGATAGATAGATAGACATATAGATAGATAGACATATAGATAGATAGACATATAGATAGATAGATAGATAGATAGATAGATAGATAGATAGATAGATGAAAGGTGACTTACCTCTGTATCCTCGTGCTAACTGGGTGCATGACAGCGCAGTATCTATTGATTGCCAATGCTGCTAGAGTGGTGATACTGACAGACAGGTTGACGTAGATCAGGAACACACTTAACTTGCAGAGGATGATACTAGTTCCACTTGCATCCATGTGATTGTGCACTACGAAGTAGGCCTTCATCTTTACGGATGCTTCCATGGTCAGAAAAATGAGATCGACCAGGGACAGATTGACCAGGTACATGTTGGTCACAGTCCTCGCATTCCTCGAGAACAAAAGGATGTAGAGAACGAGCGCGTTGCCGGGGATCCCGATGGCGAAGATGAGTCCGAAGATGATGACGGGTACCCAGAACTCAGCAGGGTTTTCCTCCCAAATGTCTTCATAGTATGATGGCGAGGCGTAGTCGAACCCCGAGGTTTGATCGAGGGTGGTGTTGATGGTGATGGTCGTGCTGTCGTTCATAGTGAATGAGGACGCGACGGCGGGATAAATGTACGACGATGGCGGTGATGAGACGGTAGATGCAGCTAGAAGGTTGGCAGATGCAACCATGGCGACGAGAATGACCACAGGATGCCACCCGCAATGATTATTCAGCATGGGATCCGATTAATGTCCAGGAAATTGAGAGGTGAGATGCTGTTTAGATTCTCAATACTTTGTACATGCAGGGGTAGGTGATAAGCACAGTGATTAGGTTTCAAAATGGTTTTCCCTCAGTCCAATTTATTCCAAAGTCAGTAAACTTATTATGCTTTCATCCCGTGAGAAAAACAAAAGAATAAACACGTTCAGTCGCTTGTAACGAGAGAAATGTAAATTATTTCCTCGAATCTTTGTCTGGAAATTCTCATGAGAACAACAAAAGCATAGACGCGTTCAATTACACTTAGAGAGAGAGAGAGAGAGAAAGAGAGATATAAACAAAGTTCATTCCCCCCGTAATTTCGCCTGAAATACCTCTTTCAAATGTGTTCCAGGAATACTTGGACGACGAATACCTCATGAAATTCCACGTTATAGGTTCACCGATCCATCAAGAGATGTACGTGTAAAAACTCTCCGAACTGTTTGATTTAACTTTCTTGTAATAAAACAAAGGAAGAAAATAATACGTAAAAGTAAAGGTATTGTTCTCCACTGTAAGATCACGCCCTGGTCAGGTAAATGTTCGTATTCCTATCAACAATTTCCTTTTTTGACAAAGAAAACAGACGGAATGGATATTCCCCCTACAAAGTTTCTAAGCGATAATGATTGCTTCATATAGGAGCCGTCTGTCTGTCAGCCCTCAAAAAAAAAAAAAATCCTTGTAGAATCAACTTGCAGTGACCACGTTTCAGCAAATTATGAAATAAACATCGATCGCCTTTTCCTCTGCGAGCTCAAAAATAATTCCTTTCACAAGTTAATGCAGTAAGTGCCAGGGTAATGAACAAAGCAAGTTTACCATCCAATCAAATAAGGAGGAAAGTTATGATTACGTAGCAAAGACAGAGCGGTGAAGTACAAAATGATGAGCAGAAGAATCTGACGAGATTCCCGATGACCAATCAGAAGTCGTTATTTGCTACTGTTTGCAGGACAGCCGAGGAGACTGCATGAAGCAATGTCAATACATAAGTAGTTCCATAAAGATAGCAAAGGCTAGCTAGGCGGAGAGGGGACACTTACGCAAGTAAACATGTGGGGGCGCACGTTACTAACGCGTCACCGAGTCATCTGTGCGATGGCTCTGACACGACACTGATTTTTTGCCATTTTGGGAGAAAGAAGAATAATCCTCAAAGCAACGAGCAAACTTCAATACAGTGGCGTAGCTACAGGGGGCACAGGGAGCATGTGCCCCATCGAATTGCGAAAAAAAGAAAGAAAATAAAAAATAGAGAGGGAGAAAGACAGAGAGACAGAGATACAGAGATAGAGGGAGGGGGAGGCAACTTGAAAAGAAAATGGTTGTACCCCCTTCTATAATTAAACCCTCATCCCCTACGACGGTCTTGTTCTTTTCTGATTAAGGGCAATTCCACAAATTGATGGACATGGACCTTAAAATTTGAATTTGATATTTCATATTACTAGGAATCTTTCTTCATTTTTTGTGCTATACATAATTGCAGAAAATTGAACAAACGTTGGGAAACCTACCATCAACGATTTACTTTAAAAAAAAACATTAGTTTAAGATAGAAAATGGTAAAAATCATTTTTACACATTTTTGTGTTATTTTTTCCTATAACTTATGCATTTTAGACTGGAGGTAAAATGTCCATTTTTTTCCAAAATTTATATGAAAATTAAATTTAAAAGGTCCATTGATCAATAATCATTAAAAAAAAAAACACACAAAGAAGAATCTAAGTCCCGCAAGTTAGAATGAAACCAAAGCTGCTGCTATCTCATGGACAAAATGAAACGTTGAGTATTAATCGTGGAATTGCCCTTAACCTATAAGAGACCGGTGCCCCCAGTGACACTAGTGCCCCCTCAAACACTACACCCACGCTACGCCACTGCTTCAATATTATGAGAAATAATGGGTTTTAAAACATGATGCGGACAAGACTTTGTCTAGCTAGTGAACGAAGTCGAGATATTGATTCATGTTTACCTTTTTAATGAAGTAGGCGTAGCATGAAACTGTTCTTGCTTATTTGAGAATTGACATCAATACCAGTGATTTAAAAATAAAATATAATTAAGTGGTTAAAAAAAAACCCAAACTAACTTGACCTATACAATAATTAAACCCCTCCCAAAAAAATTCTGCAAGTCAAGTTTGAGCTTTGATATCTCTCTTGTTACTATATTATCATATTTTAATTTGGTATCATTAAAATGCATGTTTATTCCCCTTTACAATGATCCCCCATTCGTACTAATTATGTAATTATGGAATGAGCAGTACACCTGAATAAGGGGACAAGTCAAAAGTGAAATGTTGCAAAATGCACTGTTATTGTTTACTTGAAGTCTCCTTTCTTCCGTAACGTTTAGAGGATGAATTTGTGTTTTGAATAATGAATGCAATGACGTTTTTTCCTTTGTTTGGAAGATGCAGTGACTGATCGACTGATTAAAACACAAGTTAAAAGTGAAATGTTGCAAAATGTACTGTTATTGTGAATATTGTCAACAGTGAATGTATTCATTTGGATTCTGTTTTGAATGATGTTGAGGTAATCATTCATGAAGTGCAATGTTGTTTCCCCCTCCCCCCTTTTTTTTCACTTTTGAAAGATGGAATGTGTTTTAATCGAATGACCGTGGGATCATCACTGTGTTTGAGTTTCATACAGACTCAGAGCACAATTCATCTTCCAAACAAATATTTTCCTTCGTAGTTTTGTGTATTCAAATTATTTCCTTCATGAAAGAGCGGTTTGTAAGACATTATGACTAAGGTAACCAGGTAATCGGGGGAGGCTTTGCCCCAAGCCCATGATTATCTTTTTATCTTTAACACTGCATGTTGTTGTAATTTGCTTTTCATATATTATTTTGATACATTATCTCCCCCCCCCCCCCCCCCCCATTGAAGAATAATCTTGGCTCTGCCACCGAATCTTCAGATGGTCTTCAAACTTCTTGAAATAAACTTGATACGTATTGTTAATACTGGAATCTACAAGTAAATATCAAAAAGACCAATGTCATGATTTTTAGTAAAATGGGTAGATTTATTCATAAAGATTTTTTTTTTTTAATAGATAATAAGCCTATTATGATAGCCGGTATTCGTACACATCCACTTACGTACACATCACAGCGATCTATGCGGACATTTCACTGATCCTCAATATACTTTCGACTAGACCTAGTTTCGTATGCGTACGAACTATTTTGCAGCATCAGCAAACACAGATTTGTATCCATTGAAACCGCCGCCTGACCGCCTTTAACATTGTTGTTGTGATTTGCTTTTCATGTATTTGTTGATACGTTATTATCCCCCCCCCCCCAAAAAAAAAAAAAAAAAAAAAAAAACCTGGATTGACCCCCACTTTCATCAAGTACACAATAAAACTAATTTTTCAAATACGATTCTGTGTTCTTTGAAACATTTTTATGTTTACTAATCATAAAGCATGGTACTTCTGTTATAGAACATGTTACAGAAATTTATAGTTCTTCTTTGAAGTAGAATCATTCTAGAAAAAAAATCATTAATACTAGGTCGCCTAGACAAAAAAAAAAAAAAGACAAAAATACAAAATAACTGCTCCCTAATTCAAAAGAATAGACATCTATCATGACTTTACACAAATTATATGTCACATTTGTTGTTTCAAAAACAGAATTATCTCCAAGCCCATACAGAAATATGATTTTCCCTATGTCTGAAACAATCAACAATGCCTCAATGAATTGGGCAACAGTTATTTTCTTTCTTTATGTCAGTTAGAATTTTAACAAAAATGACCAGGCACCGAAATGAAACCTTTATGATAATGCACTTAAAAAATAGCCAGTTTTTGTCATGGTTCAACATTACTACTACTACTACTAATAATACATAAAATTTATATTGCGCTTAATACAATGTTTCTAAGCGCCTTTGATCAGCTTAAACGGGTAACTACTACTAACAAATTCCTTAAATGCTTGGGAGCCTTTAGAGCCGGGTCCGCTCGCTATTCCTTATGAATATTGAGGTAATTTGTCTATGGTTTGCTCGCTATTCGGACAAAGCCGCTATTCATTTAGTTATGCGTTATGGATAGCGGTCCTTATAAATAAGTGGTCCTTATGAATAGTGGTGCTTATGATTAGGAAGGTTACCCCTTGAGAGCATGTATTAACCCTTTCATGACAGGAATCATTTAAGGGATGAAATTATCACATTTTCTTCTTCATATTGGCAACAATAATATTTTTCTTTTAATGCTGCATGGTTCTAATAAAATGTAATGTCTTTGAAAACAACATACATGGTTAAGAACTTTGACAAAAGTTGAAAAAATTGCCAATTTTTATAAAAAAAACAATGATTTGAACCTCTTAATGTGTTGCCAATTTAAGGATTTTAAAGCTTATTCTCTTTTTAAAAATTCCTGGCATAAAAAGCAATATGATATGAAATTTTTCTCTTTCTACTCGTGTATCTGGTATATTTTCTAGGGCTCTGAATCAACAATTATTGAGCCAAACTACAAAATGTGGTCAATTGTCTCACAAGGATTAAGCAAGAGTAATAATGCACAAGACAGCATATCAACTGCATAATATAAATCTCCAAATGATTATTTTCATTACTATCATACCTATGGTCTTCTATCACTGATTAATGTTTACAATAAAGACAGATCCATCAGAGCATTTAAAAGGATTTCAAGTTTTTTATCCTTCTGTCATTTCTTCAAACAATTTTTCAAAATATAAACTGCGTAGTGTACAATGAATAGAGTCAAATGATATTCTAATAACATAATAATAGTGAGGGCATTAGTAAGAATTATCCAAATAAACTGTACCTTTGGAATAGTCCGAATTTGGACTTTTCCAAAGGTACAGAGGGTACATGATTATATGATGGGGGACCTAAAGCTATGCACTTTGTGTTCAGTGGTTAAAAAACATATAATTCAGTGGTTTATGCTAATTTCTTTTATCTACATTGGTTCTACATATAATGAAGTTGAATCGTTGAGAACATTGGAGTAAACGATTGTCAAGAACTAACATTTTCAAGTCCATATCGATGGCCATGTCAAATTTTGTTCGACAAAATGAAAAGGTCCTATTAAAAGCTACGCACACGTAATAGATGAATGCATGCAAATCTTGATTTTAAAGCTAATGTGAATTTCACCAATTTCCAAATAATGATGATACCACAGAAATAACAGAAAATTACTCATTTTTTTCTTTTGCAAACCTCAATGATATTCTCGTTCCTCAGTCACAGTGGAAGTTTGGTGCATTGAACGCGTCACATTGAGCAGATTTGTGGGGTGCGTAGCTTTAGGACCTGTGTACATGTAGCTCTAGGACCCCTTGCCATACTAATGCCCAAACATTGTGTTATTTGTTTTTATAAAATGGTGACGAGGATCCTTGTCATTTGATAAATCACCCTCATCCCATATTTCATAGATCTTGGGTCAACTTATCAGTTAGATGCAGACAATAAACCAGCTGGTCACAAGGACATTGCGGACCAGTTATTACAAAGTGCTAGTGATTGGTAATGCATTAGACAAAATAAATGCCTGTAGTCACATGATGTCTGCTCTAAACTACCGGTAATCATTTGATAAGGATCTACCATCTACGTCATCATTTTATAAAAATGAAAATATAACATGATCATAATTATTCAGCCATCATAAGGGTATTAAAAA
This sequence comes from Heliocidaris tuberculata, assembly GCA_025618425.1. NCBI lineage: Eukaryota > Metazoa > Echinodermata > Echinoidea > Camarodonta > Echinometridae > Heliocidaris > Heliocidaris tuberculata. Next base: position 46,262,170 of record CM046836.1, read on the forward strand.
TAGCATATTTACACTGAAAGACTTAAGAAATTATACATACAAAATTATATTTCAGTAAAGTTCTGACCATTGCGAAAACAATGATGTATACAAGAAAAAGAAAGATATAAGACGTATTTGACTTGAATGATTATTACAACTTTTCCTTCCAGCTCATCATGCAATAATAAATATAATTTATATCTTGCATTATCTGCAACCACATTTTGCATTGCATTTTCTTTCTATAACTGAAACAAATTTTGCAAATAAAAAAACCCCCAAAACCATTTGATTTGGAACAAATGAACAAAGGTTGGACTATAGATAAGAAATTATTCATTGGAGTAAAATCCAATGCAAATTGCAACATCAAAATAAATTAAGGAAATTAATTCCACATTTAAATCAGTGCAACTTTTGCCCCTCTCTACAATATGCCACAGCCACCAGCAAGGAAAATGACCAATCCTGCCACAAAATATCCCACAATAACAATAATGATGATTCAAACAACATTAGATGCTGTAACTTATAGTCACATCACATGCAATATATACAATCGATATGCATTCAAAATAATGCATAAATAATTTGTAAATTCAAAATAGAAATATCTACTCTAATTACATGCATACATGTAGCTTCTTGATTTCATTATTCATGCACAAGGCTATTCAATTGCTTTTAGAGTTGGTAACTATGATTAACCCGTCTATGCCACCATTTTTTCATCAATAGTCTTAAATGAACTTTCTGGAGTTCAAATTTTAAATTGAAATGCTTGATACATTGTAATGTTGGGCTTAAAGTGTACCAATCACCTAAAAATAATTTGTGTACAGCTATAAAGGATAAAATCAACCTCAAAGATTTTACGTGGCACTCTATAGGTCAACATTTAAAAGAATATGAAGGAAATAAAGGATTACATAAAAATGCATGCATGGATTCCAACTCCGACTTCGGTTCCGTGCGGACCCTATTTTTTTCAAGCACGTAAGGGTGCGTTGACTAGTCTAATCATAAGTCACTTTCATTTTTCTTGAGAGTATACTTAAAACTTGCAGCATCTTTATAAAAGTCATACCATATTTTGAATACAGTATAGCAACATGGAACCTTTAACATACAGAGGAAAATATTTTCTGATGACTGGTACCCTTTAGAGTATATACCATACATTCCATAGATACAATAAGATACATGTAGCATATTGACCTAAAAAAGCACACGTTTCATGTGTAACAATTGTATCAATATCACGACTCAGTGACAGAGTGTAAATACATTTTTAAATGCATTTTAAATCTGATATATTTGCGTAGAGGTACAAAATCAGCTATTAGGCTTATACGTTATTTATATAATATTGACTGGCCTTGAGGGGCATATCAGAATATATTGCCCGCAACAGAAATCATATTGCCCCGAGTTGAAGATGAGGGCAATATGGTTCTTTTAAGGGCAATATTTTCGATATTCACTGAAAGCAGAGCCAGTCAATATTATTATTATTACCTATATCATGTATGCCTATTTTGTAGCAATTACAAAGGCGTCTGTTTGCCCCGAGTTGAAGATGAGGGCAATATGGTTCTTTTAAGGGCAATATTTTTGATATTCACTGAAAGCAGAGCCAGTCAATATTATTATTATTACCTATATCATGTATGCCTATTTTGTAGCAATTACAAAGGCGTCTGTTTGCCCGTCAGTCCCTCTGATTTCAGGTTATTCATACAGGTATGAAATCTGGGCCAAGCAATTGTGACGTAAATTGTTATTGTGCATATCCATTGTTTAAGCCTTTGTACACTTTAACGCGTACACAATACTCCGCCTATGCACTTTGATAAAAGCGCACTGACAAGAAAGGGTGGAATATGGCAAAATGCTGCCCTCTTTTTTAGTACATTGGTCTATGGGGAAAACCCGGAAGAGGGCAATATGGCATATATTGCCTGATCCGTTTACGGATTCAGAGTAGTGTGCAAAATACGGCTTTTTATTTTGCAGCTAAAATGCCCTATATAAGTAATAATACAGAATATTATAGAAAAATTCTTATAAAGCTTGAACAGAACATAATGTAAAAGATGATATTCAGAAATTTCTTTAATATTCTATCATGGGCTTCAATATTTCAATTAAAAGTGAAAAGATGGAAAATCTTAACACAGTAAATTAAGTTATAATCATAGAATTCTAGAATCACATCTACGCATGTACTGTATATGTAGAGGTGTTGTGGTCTAGTGGATAAGTCCCCGGACTGTGATCCACAAGGTTCAGGGTTTGAATCCCTGCCGCAACACTAACGTCTTTTGGCAAGACAATAATCTACAAATGCCACACTTGATGCAGGTGTGGTATGTGGGTACCTGATGGAATTCATTCCTTGAATGCACTGAGCGCTACGGCTGCCGGAGCGAAAGCCGGGGTAATAATACGGTATCCAAAGTTCTTTGGAAGCACATAATGTGACATGAGCTATACAAGAACGGAATATTATTATTATTATTATTATTATTTTTATTATTATTATTATTATTATTATTATTATCATTATTATTATTATACTCTCTTGGAAATATGCCTAACCAGGGTTATCATCTGAGCATATCACCCTTGGTGTTAATACCAAGCTTGAGTGACTTCAGAAAAAAAAATGTCAAGGGCAAATTCTCCCCAAGAGGATACCGACAAAGGTGGTACATATGTCAATACAGGTGACATGACAATTGCGCCTGCGACATTTGCTCCGCCGTCCATATCTCGAAAGGTCAAAGTTAAGGTAAAGGTCATGATTTGTTTTTTTGTTGAGGACAATGTGAAGATTGGGATTAGGGTTAGGGTTAGGGTTAGGTTTAGGTTTATGATTAACATGGCAAAGTTAGACCGGAGCAATTGTCACAGGAGCAAATATCATGGAACCATGAATACATACTTCTAAACCTTCCCAACTGCTTTGGTCCTCCAAACCCACCTTCCTGGAATGCCACAAGGACATATCTAAATGTGGACCAAGGTTAAATACCATCAAGACAAAAACCCTGCCCCAAACTAAGTTTCTACATGCTTGGCCACAGTGATATGACTACTACGAATAGTGTAATTCCTCCATACCACAAGCTGCAGTGTTCCCACAACGATTGGAATAAAGCACGCCAGTATGAACATGGTGCCTTTGAGGTGAGTAGTATCCTGAAGTGAGAGTTTCTCATCGTGTAGTTCTTGGTATCCATACTTGTTGAGGATGCTTACCACCATCATGGGGGCCAGGGAGGAAGCTGGCTTGGTGAACAGGGCATTGTAACCAAACACACTTGAAGACAATGGACTCCTGGTTTCAGGAAATGAAATAAAATGAAAGGAGGAAGCATTCAATCAAAGTTGAATTTATTTCACATATAGGTACTTTGCTGATTTTACGTGTTTCCCTCTAAGCAATTTTGCCATTAATGCCCCGTTTTCATATGATGCGCTTAAAAATGTATGCCGCAGCAAAAAAAAAAAGACATTTCTGTATCTTATATCACATGGATAACTGAGTACCCTTATTTAGGGGGCTTTCTCACATGCATATAATTTTATTTTTAACCCCACTTGCCATTCATTTACATGTAAAATCATTTCTATGTTGAAATGAACAAGCCTTAATGACATAAAAAAATTTAAGAAAGGGTTGAGTTCTGGGAAAGGTGAAAAGTAATTTGTGAGCTTTTTCATTCCTTTTATGTCAGTTTCGAAGATTATCAGAGTGGAAATGCCCCCTGAAAAGGATTTCTCCTCAAATGCCCTCATATTCGTAATATGACGAGAAATAGCTGAAGCGCTCGTGCCGAACATTCATGCCACAAGTGTGTGCAGTCCCATATACCCATTCCTGTGTGCAGTGCATGTGCTTTTCAGCCATATTGAGTCAATTTCTTATCATTTTGATGATTCCAAAACCTCACAGTATACACCAATTCTTATGCAGACATGAACAACCTTTCCCAATTGCTTTGAGACAGTTTCTTTCACAATGTCATCGCAGAACCAGAACTCGACTTTACCTTTAAACTCAGAGTACGTCAGTGGTACATTTGGATTCAATAAGCCATTTTGTAATTAGTACATGGTACAAATGACCCTGAAATCACCCCAATTTGTACAAGTATGCACATCTGTTTTGGAGGATGTGCTATTTGTTTAAAGGGAAAGAGGAAAAATCAGAGAAGCAGATTGGTGAAAGTTTGAATGAAATCGGACAAGCAATAAGAAAGTTATGATTTTTTGAAAGTAGTAATCACTATACATATGGGAATTTCAAATTGGCCGAATAGGTAATGCCACTGTGATGTAGCTGTGGACAACTCCCCCATTCGCTCCAACACACAAAATGACTAAAATGTCACTTTTTTCATAATGTATTACTCAGTAGGATCTTTTTCTTTCATGAGGACCTATAACAATATGCTATCTCCAATATATTTTGAGTACTGCCCTGAGGGTAAAAGCGCCTTGAAGAAAACCGCAAATTAATATTTTTGTGTACGACAAATAGGAAATTTGTCCAAAAAAATGTCCAATCAACTCACCAAATTGCCAATTTGAGATTCGCATAGATGTAGTGATCTCATTTTTCAAACATCCATAACTTTCTTAGTCCTTGTCCGATTTCTTTCAAACTTTCACCATCCTGTTTTTCTTATTTTTCTGCTTTCACACAAATCATCTTATTACCAAGGTTGGATTGCCCGCATCATGGTGCACACACTATGAAAGCATACAAAGGTCAATTGTACTCGGTACAAATAACATTTATCTGAGAACAATTTGAACAGTATAGGTTCATTCAAAGACTCAACGCAGTGTTACGATTACTTCAAAGCACGTTGTGGATACAGACCATCAGACAATGAAAATATTGACTATTAATCATACTCTTTCACTGAAGGAAAACATTAAAGAAATACTGAGTATTATATTTTTCTATTTGAAGCATGGTGTGATATTAAATGCCTCTAAAACAAAATATCTTGTACACGAGGCAGACTTTTTTAGCATATCCTGTAGAATGAAACTGTTCCTAAAACATCTGTTTTAGGAACCTCAGGCTTGCTTTTGTAAAGCTTTTCTGCTTATCTCCCTTGTTGTTGTTTAATGTCAGATTTATTGCATCGTATTTCAGGGATTGATCCAGAATGTGTAAGAGAGCAAGATTTTAAAACAATTACTCAATTTTTAAAGGGACAAATTTTTGCGCTGTTTACTTAAGGTATGCCAAAGTGGGTTTCAAAAGGGGGTGGGGAACAGGGCGAATTGTGCCACACCCCCCCCCCCCCCCCATCTGGCACCTAAGCTTCTAGATTTTTTTTTAAAAGGCGGTACTTTTGGATACTTACAATCTTTCATTTCTAACTTGGTCCTCATCGATGATGTCCGAGAGGCAGAGATTGAAGAAAGAAAAGATAGCATCGGGAAGACTCCTGAAAAGAGTAAATAGAGAAATATACATGTACATAGTGTTGCAGGGTTCTCAAGTTCGTAGCACTCTTGGAGCTAATACCAAGCATAGGGGACTCTACCTCCCCCCCCCCCCCCCCCCCCAACCCCTAGATGTCATGGGTTGCCAATCCCGCTCAAGAATGGCAATGAAGAACTTTACGTTTGGGCTACGAATAGTTGGTTCTTTCGTCCAGAAACAAGAACAGACACACTTATTCAGCAGATTGTTCCTTCAAAACATATTTCATACCCACTCCAACTATCCCACATTGATCTGAAATCTTCAATTTGACAATTCCTTCAAAAATTTTGCTTCCAAACCTTTTTTTTACTTGTTGAAATAATCCCTGTTGCAGCCCACACTGGATGCTATACTGGGATGATGGCAATGAAGGGGTTAAGAAAAATATACACTGGGAAAATTCTCCCTCATAGGGTTACTGACTAGGATAATTAAGAGTAAAACATATTTATCAACGTATAATTTCAACCGACAGACAAGACCATACATTTTGCCTCAAGGTTAAAGGATATCTGTGGAGATTTTTAAGCAGGTTTTAGTTTACCTTGTCACTGATTATTTGTGATTTGACCAGACACTTCTTGAAACTTACAAGTATTGTGTTTATTGAGACTTGAGAGAGAGTGAGAGAGAGAGTGAGAAAGAGAGTGAGAAAGAGAGTGTGTGAGAGAGAGAGTGAGAGAGTGTGAGAGAGAGTGAGAGAGTGTGAGAGAGAGAGAGAGACAGAGAACACACAGTATCACTCTGTAGTAATTTAGGCAGAGAAATGATCTGTGACAACCTCCTCAGAGGCATGTTCCAATCTTTTTTAATGTTAGAATGTGGAGTTCTGGGAAAGCTGGAAAATAAATTTTGAGCTTTCTCATTTTTTTTTTAAAAGTTTCCGTTTGGAATATCATAATAGAAATGTCCCCCTGAGAAGAATTACTCATGAAATGCCCTCATATTCCAAATATAACAAGAAATAGCTTAAAACTTTGGACTAAATTTTCATGCCACATGTGTGTGTAGTTCCATATACATGTATACTCATTTCTGTGTGCAGTATTTTTCACTACAATTGATTTTCAGTAAGGTTGAGTCAATTTCTCATCACTTTCATGATTCCAAAACTTCAAAACATACACTTAGTCTATGTACAACATAAACAACCTTTCCCAATAAAATTTGAAGACAGTTTGAATTTCATGACCAGCTCTCAACTTAAATTCATATGTCTTTCCTTATTTTCATTTACCTGTCCAAAACAAAGAAGAGAACCATGATATGGGTATGCTGAGCTCCTATCAGAAACATCATGATTGCTGAACAGATTTTGAAGTAAAAGGACCAGATTATGATCCGGTAGTAACCATAGCGACTGACGAAGATACTCAGGAATAGGACCAGAAACTACGGAGAGAAGAGGCAAAACTGAAACAATATTAACATGTACATACATGTACATGTAGGCCTATTGCTGTTGAAAATACATTAACAAATTTCATTATTGATTAAAATGTGCATATATTCTCATACTGATTATTAAATCATTAAAGAATTGGATTGAAGATTGGAATTTATATACCTGAAAACAAGACACTTACATACTGTAAGCTTCATTTTTGTTTAAACCCTAGATTTCAGACTTAGCTTTCTTTAAAGGGTGACTAAATTAAAAAATTGATTGCCCATTTTTCGTAGGAAGGAGTCATCAGGAGCCAAAAAATATCTATCACACACATTTTAATGCATTCCGTCGTATTTCATAATCATTTGAAAAGTACATTTTTGCTGATTTACACAGTCATAAGCCCCGCCCCTAAAAAAAACCCCATCGAGCGACATCATGATCACGTGATCTGTGACGTACGAGAAGTAAGGGAAAATATTCCACCAACCTATATACCGTGCGCGCCCGCAGGCCCCGGCAGGCCCAGCCCGGTGCCGAGCATGACATTCACCGCATCGACCATTTGCATCGCATATTTTCGTGTGTTTAATTCCTCACAATAACTTTGATTTTGGGACACAATTTCATCAGTAATGCCAAATCGGTGTATAGTTGCGGGCTGTAGCAAGACCCAATAAAGATGATGTAAGCCTACGTACATCATTTCCTAAAGATGAAAATCTACGGAAATTGTGGGTCGCAACGGTATTCTCACGCGGGCAGAGTGGCAAGGGCCAGTGATCACTTTTCTTCTCCAGCAGCTGCAGCAGCTTCACCCACGGCCCCTTCCCCCGCGACCTCTTCACCATGCACTGGCGCGTCTTCTGCGAGGGGTTCAAACATAATGGTCGAATTACCCTTGCCACTGCATTTGAGCTTCTTCTCTTTCGGTATCGATAAATCATCTGATAAATCAGAGTTCGTATCTGGCTCAAAAAAGTCCTCCAAATCGGACTCGCGATCACTATCCATCTCTCTAAGTTACTCGAAGAATTCAGCCAAAAATCTAAGTCAGTAGTACCGTAGTACATGCAAAGCGAAGTAAAAAAAAGGCGAGAGTGAAAACAAACCAAACAAAAGCGTTCACCAGTCGCTTAGTACGAGGGGGAACATAGTTGCCGTACTAAAGATGTGTAGTACATTGCACAGATGCATAAAACGGCTGTGTACGCGTTTAAGACCAATGCAAAACTATCGTTCGGCAAGCTCAGATGGATGAGAACATTGTTCAAAGAAAAGTTAAAAAAACAAAACAAGAGCTGTATATTTGGGCAAAAGTGTTCACTGATCTTAAAGAAAATATATTGATAATGATTATTCACTCCTTAGACTGTATTGATTAATTTCCTTTTTTCATAAATTGTCTGTTGAACAGAGGGGTCAAATACCGCATTGTGTGTACAATGTTACATTGCCGCAGCCTGTAGATCTTGTGCCTCTTACTCTTCATACGTCACTCGGGGGTGTGACGTCAATTAGCCAATCAGCTCACGAGTTTTAAGGAACGGTCCCCAAACCTCTACTTTTCCCCCTTTTTCACCAAAACGAGACATAATTTTGACAATTAATTGCCAGATTCGTGATTTGAATGCAAAAATACATGGAAACAGTACCTTTTTTCTCTCTAATTTAGTCACCCTTTAAATCAACTGAAGTCAAGGATACATTTCTTTTTAATATACAAGCTAAATGAATTTAATCTAAATTCAATTATTTGACTAAACCCCCCCCCCCTTCCGCCCTCCCCCCTCCCCCACCAGAACAATGTTCTTCAGGTTGTAAGTGTCCAAAATGTACATGTAGCTGACAGAGGGTAAAGTTGTCCTTGGAGATCAGGGCGGGGGGTTAGTCCTTAGGGATAATTGTTCATTGCACATACGGATGGGGTGGGGCATTTGTCCATGGGGGGGGGGGGGAGGGTAGTTGTCTTAAAGAAATAGTTTTCGAAGGTAGTAATCCCACATTGTAATCAAACTCTTGTCTTGAAAGATTTGGCTTCGTAAAATACAGGTGTAAGAAGATTGAATGGTGCTGAATACAAGCTGTGATACCTTACCTGAGGAAGGATAAAGGTTGTCCCAAACACAAGTTTCCGGATAAACTGAGAGAGATCACTCTCTGGAATGAGTTGGGTAACAAAGACAGCTAGAAAATTGGCTCCGTACTCCATGTGAAATATCTGGCAGAAGTTGATGAATATAAATACCAAGAAGTTCCTGTTGAAAATTATCTGTTTTGCTTGGTTGAATGATAAGCTAAGAGAACCATCATGCTTGGAATGACCAACAGACTTATTCTCCATGCTCAGTTGTCCGGAACTTTCAAGAGCAGTTGGTTGAAGTTCAAACCGTGTCCGCACGTTGTGTCCTGTATAGTGCATTCCAGCCCAACTCACAAAGGCTACAAACACACACCACAGCTGGAAGGCATGGAAGTTGTTCAAGTTGTCAGACACAAATTGGCTAAAGAGTACCGACGTTGATCCTATGATGGAAGCAACTTGGGCGTATCTTGTCAGTCTCACACGGTCCGAATGGCGAGTTGATATCTCAGCATACAGAGCACAGTGAGATAAAAGCACAAAGGTGAATAAGGCATCGTAACAGCAGAGAGAAACCGTGAGATGTACTCCAATCAGCCACTCTTCTGCTTCATAGTTCTTCCAAGGAAACCATGGCAAGAGAAAGCAGATGGCAAACAGAGGTGCTCCATACATGATGGCATGTCGACGGGAGCGGAATGCCTTGATGCTGGAGTTGTCTTGCCAGTAAGCAAACAATGGATCATTGATAGCATTCCAGATCATGTAGACAACCTGTGCCATGTGAAACCATGGCTCTGATATGTGGTAGTGATCTGTGAAGAGTCGTACATAGTAGAAGCGGAAGACAGAGTTCATCAGCACGGCTGCCAGAGAGGTCATGGAGTAGGCAAACGCATTCTTATCTACAAACGGCCTCATCTTGAATGATGATTACAGATGTACTTCTAGAACAAAGAAGAATAGTTGTCAAACTACAGCTCTTTCCTCACATGCATATTCCAATCCAAGCACAATTTCACATAAATAGTAATAAATAAATTACAAAATACAATTTATGGAAAACTTCTCTCGAATCATTTTTTGAACCCCTTTAGACTCATCCTGTAGATTTGGACATAAACAGGACTAAACAGAACAGTACCTAAAGGTAACCTTAACCCTTGGATATTGGGGAGTATGAGCCCAAGACCTACATGTATGTCGCACGTTTTCTCTTGTTCATATCATAATCTACAGGATGGTGTGCCCTTTAGTCCCTGAACCAGAGGACTGAAATAACTCTGATATGTTGTAACAGCAAAAGTAGGCAATCTTGGGCTATGAAATTTTATGTGTGCCAGTACCTTTGAACCGCATTGAAAGTGATCCATGGGCTAGTGTGGACATTTTTTTTGCACATAGCATGCAGGAAATTGATATCAAAAGATGGTTTATTGAGTTTACTGAAGAGGTAAAAACACTTTAAAGATCAGCAATTTTCAAGAAAGACACATCATATTTACTGTGTAGGCCTAGGATGACAAAATATTTTTTTTGCCGACAATTTCTTCAATTGATCTCTATCACCTTGATCAAGTAAAATTATCAGTCTGCTTTTGGCTTGCGACCTTGCACCTTTGAAACTCTCATTTATGAAAATTGGACAAGACCGGCACTATGAGCGGGCCTCGTACACATTCTGACCGAGCGTCTTCAGCACTGCATACTGATGACATCCGGTCAGAATGCGAACGTGGCCTGCTCGTAGCAGTCTTGTCTAGCCTGGAAGGCTCTTTGAAGAGTAAAAAAAAAAAAAAGCTGATGCTACTCTTCACAGAGCCTGGTTTTTTAATCTCGCTCTGCAATAGAGCAGCCATTTTAGAAGTCTAAAGAACCTCCTGAAAATCACCTTTACCGTGAGCCAGCTTCTCTCATCTTCTCTTCACCATAGCTTTAAAATATTAAAACCCCATTTTTTACCCTAGAATTAAAAAATATCGGAAAAAAAAGTGAAATATTAATTTTGATGGTTACCGGTAGGTTGAATGTTGTCCAAACGACGCCCTGAAAAAGCCTTCACTGCGCTCATATACCCGGAACTGTCCCGTAATGTCATCGACCTACAGTCACTCAGGGTAATTCCAGCGTGACAGACGGGACATCCAACCCTCACATTTTTATGTTTTTACTTGATATTTCATATTTCATTTAAAAGTGATGCTTAATTTGATGTAGAGATGTGATCTATAGGGTTAGGTCAACAAAATGGGGGGAAATTTTTTATTCAAGCCCCGCCCACAATTTGTGGGCGGGGCTTCAAGTTCAGCGTGACAGACGGGACATGAATTTACCAAGCCATTTCTGCTTCGATACTTTTCGACTAAGCTCTCCTCACTGGAAAATCTTGAAACAAAATATGTGTATTCATGTTACCACTTGTTGGTACCTTTTTGAAATCTGCTAGTATACATTTGAAATTTCATCTTACTTTTGGAGGAAAATGCCAAAAAGTGAGCGTGACAGACGGGACAATAAAAACGTGACAGACGGGACACATTGAGATTGTACACAAAATAGAATTTTTAAAGACAATCAAATTTCCAGCATTAAATACCTTATTCTCATGTTCTAAAGGGGTTAAAGGGTCATCTTTAATATCATGAAACATAATAGCAAAAGGATTTTAATTTTCATCCACCGGAAAATTTTCATGTAGTCCCATCCATACATATTTTTGCTGTAGATGCCAAACGTGACAGACGGGACATAACTTTATGAATCATAATTATCTTCATAAAATTAAAATTCCGCCAAGTTAGCAGTAGAAATGAATTTCCCCCCTACCAAAGAGCAAGACTGCAAAATTTTATTCAAAAACTATGGTCTAATTTATTGTAAATGCAAAAAGTACCTTAAAAAACGTGACAGACGGGACAAAAATCCATTTGACCTTTGACCTCCATTAAATCAGAAGAATATTGATATTTTTAAAATTTTTGTATATAGACATAAAATTCCCCTTAGTCCTAACTAGATTTGGTTGTCTTTATTATTATAACAGATGAAATTTCTAAAAATGACTCAATATATAATTAACCATATTTTGCTATAAAAATGTGTAATTTCATTTTTGGGTTAAAAAATGGCCATTTTGGGTCAAAATATTCAAAAAATTAAAAAACTGAGTATTGTTCCATAAAGTTCAAATCATGCATATTCAAGTGACAAAGAAGGAAAATGTTCAAAATAAACTTTGTGTTTTCACCAAAAGTGGACATTTTCATGGAATTAGCACGCAATTTTCAGATCCACCATACATACGTTAGACAAGACCGCTACTGCATGCATGCTGAAGACGTACGGTCAAAATACGTGCGAGGCCCGCACACTCCTATTCTCGCCGATTAGTATCGTTATCGATATCACGAGATGTCTAGCTAGTACTAAGCTCTTTGTGAAACAGTTTAGCCGAAGAAAGATCATACTAGGGTGTCTGAAGGTTGGCCAAATACTGTCAGCTGTTTTTATGCTGAATCAGCACAAAATATGGCGCACAGTTTTTCAGCGTAAGGGTTTTTTCGAACTAACAAAAAAATGTGATCCCATTGGCAATTTGAAATAAATTTGGTATCATATGATAGGAAATTATATTTCCTATCTTTTGGTGTTAAGGACAAGTTGTATGCTTAATTCCTTCATTAAGAAAAACTGAAAAGGGATATGTTTAAAGTGACATCTCGGCAAGTTGTTGAGCTATAAACTTGTCCATAAAAACTTAAGTAATTTGGAATGTTCCAAATTTGATTCTGCAGGAATTTTAGAGAAACTAATATGAGATCATGTTGCTAATTATATCAATTTGAAAATGCCCTCCCCCTACTGCCCCACTGGGCCCTATGCAAATCTACACACAACTACACACACACTGTGTGTGCGCACTGCCAGTGTTTCAGCAGCACGTTTTTGTGCCATTTCATTTGTACACGTCTATGGGGGAAAAAAAGCTGAAAATTTACAAGAATTCATTTGAGCATTACTCAATAATTAATGCATGGATTGACATAAAATTTGGTACATGTATTTTTTACAGTTTTTTCAACAAGATCTGAAAAAATCAAATCATTTGAATGTGTAGTTTCTGAGATAGAAAAATCCTCCAGACACCCTAATCATACTCATAGACATCTCCGTAGTTGGCGGATAAAGTTATGACTGACTGTCCTGTCATTGGTTTCGAGAAACAGGCCCCAGGTTGCACAATTTAAAATGTAAAATTGTCAAAGCTCCCTATATATAGGGGGATACCCCCCTTCCCTGGTTCCCCCCCCCCCCCCCCTCGGTCGCTTCAATCCCTCGCATGTCTCACTCTAAACTCTTACTCAAGGTTGGCAGCCCTGCTTATTTCATGAGAATGACGGCAGCCAGCAGCAGCGGTTCCAGGCAAGCAAGGCAAGACTAGGCAAGAGGCAAGAGCAGCAGCCCCCCGGCCCAGCAGGGCCCGGTCAACGTCAAGGAAGGACGGGGGCATTCGGCGTTGCAGTGCGCTGCCCATGATAATACCAGTCGGTGCATTCACATTCACACATCAATGTCATTGCCATTGTTCATATATCAACAAAACCAAAAAATGACTTTTGCCATGATTAATTTACAGCATCGGTTTCCAACTTATGTCTATACGGCAGTTATTGGTCTGTTGTTTTTACTTACTAAAGATGAATTAGACTACCCTGGGGCTATCGCAACGTCACTCGTAAACTAGCTCAGCAGCAGCTTGCAGGTCACGTGATTAAATTTCATATCATCAACACGTGAAGTATGGTTCGCATAGCTGCGGGAATACCTCTTCTTACCGTCTCCGACGGAACAGAAATACTCGGCGTTATTGAGAAAAGTAAAGCTGACACATTTTTGTTGACATCAGATAGATCAATAACTGTTTTCAAGGTAAATAATGAGAAGAATTTCTGTTGAGTTTTCTGCTTATCAATATTATCAGTCCGATGTGTACTTATTTGTGTAAGTGTTTTTTTGTTGTTTTTGTTTTGTTTTTTTTAAATCTGGAATGGACACTAACTAAACAGTAAATGTCGGACCACTCACATGTTTGCGAGAATATCTGTAAGATAACCTGGCACATCATACGTTTGTATTGCTGAGACTGCCGACAATGCATGTATGATGTACATGATGTAGCCTGTAGGTAATGACCATGCGTAACTGCGTACGCGTTCGTAAATCTGTGTGAGGGTAATGTTAGACTAACTAGATCTAGTTAGTCCAGGGAGCTCGAGGTACAAAACCCGGGGGGGGGGGGGGGGGCACTCAAGTTTTTTTCAGACAGGGTGTGCCGCAGCCGCCCTCGAAACGGGGGTTTAAAGAACTGACTGGAAGCGAAAAACATAGGGTCTTTACTTTAGCACTTATACATGTACAAGCTTATCTGAAGATATGGGTCTTTAGCAGTTAGAACGGCAGATCTACATGTATACCCAGCTGAGCGAAAAAATAGTAAGGAACTACAGCCTTTCTATACTGCATGCATAGAGAGAGAGCGTTGGAGCTCCCTGGAGTAATGTGAGAGTGAGCATGGTGAGAGTTTCACTTCAAAGCCAAAGGAGTAAGATTGCCGGCTGTTAGGATCCGAAATCCTCAAAAGATAAGAACCGAACAAAGATCTTAACTTAAATTGATTTATGGTTTAATTGGAATATTTACAAAAAATTCAGTATGACATGATAAAAACAACTTACAGATATTACATTTAGTACATGTACTTAATTTAGCAAAGACTTACAATTTCTTAGCTGGGGAAACTCCTAATCCACAGAATATGAATTCAAGATATGAGTCCAGAATGTTCTTGAAGTGTAGAGTAAGTTGGTTGCTAATCCAGTAATAAATCCGAAATATATAAATCCAAATGGTATGGTGTCCAACTGGTAAAAGAAGATTCCAGAAGATCTAGCCGAAGAATATCCAAGATAATTCAGGAAGTCATCGATGTCGACGATGATGTCGAAGACGATGTCGATAATGATGTTGATAATGTCGACCACAATGTCAATAACGATGTCGAACAAGATATCGAACATGATGTTGAACACGATGCCCAATACGATGTCAAGAATGATGTCCAAGATTAAGTCCAAGATGAGGTCCAAGACGATCTCCACAGGTTGATATCAATATCATCAATATCAGATGGTGATAACAGGGAATTTACGCAATATATGCTCCATGATGTAGTCAGGATATAAATTCTGAAATTTCTGTGGAAGCTCCCAGCTTACATGTATATACAATCTCAACCCTTAATTAGAATTTTCTACCTTCTACTACAACATTCATGAAGGTTTGGAACTTTCTTGTTAGTTCCACATACTTCTAGTTGTAACAAACAAAAGAAGGGGATTCCAATGATCTATTTATAGACTCATTGCAATGTAATACACTCTTACTAAGAAGTTCATGCAAAGGTCAGGTAAACAGGTCACAACATGCAATTTCATTGTTACTATCATACAATACATCACACATAATGTAATGATCTAGAATGTTCTTCCTCTGCTGGATGTGCATTATTTAATCTGTAATTAATGATTCTTTCACTGTTACAGAGTACACTGTCTTTTACATCTGAATAATGATTTCTCTTCTAGAAATTTCTATGTTCATAAATACATAAAGAAAACTGGAAAATAACTTCCTTCCAGAAGATTCTTCAATTACATAACATGGCTTAAACAGCCTTAAAATTCCACTTGTCTTACAAGGGGGCATTCCTGATCCATTCGAAGGAATTTGTATAGCGTTACGCTCTAAAACTTTAAAGATTTTAAAACGTTTGGGTTTTTCATGACTCAGTCATTCTAATTTTTTCTAGAGTTATTTGTGTCAGAATCTGGTTTTAATTTAATACCAGTTTCTGTGACCTTTTATTTTTTGTTTTATTTTATTACAGCTGCAAGATCCCAAGCCTTTACAGAGCTGGGTAAACAAGCCTAGCTCTCGATTCACTTGTGCTGCAGTTTATATTCCGGACGATGAGGAGTTTGTAGCTGTTGTCAATGATAAGGTAATTTGAATGGGCATGTACTCGGCTGCAGACTTTGGCATATTTCCAGTACAGCCAGTAATAAAGTAAAATAATGTATTATATTAAAAATTGAAAGGATCAGTGGTGTAGCTGGGGATGGCTTATGGACATGTGCCTCCTACAAGAGAAGTTTGAAAAAGTAGAGAGAAAAAAAACAAATTCTAGAATTTATTATTTAATATGTTTTAATAATGCTTCATTGATATAAGTTTGTTTTAATGCCTGCCTTGAAAAATTATGTATATGCTGCTAGAAAGAATGAATGAATTGTGGATGGAAAAGAATAAACATTTTTTGGCATCAGTTTTGTACAGTATACAATTTTTGGTAGAACTCTCTGTCACAAGAAGTAATTTGTATGCTCACAGAGTGAGTAATGACAAGCTTTTTTATATATTATCAGATTACTTTCATGATGAATAACATAACGAAATGACATTGCCACAGTAATTAATATTTTCACATGTCAAACCTTTTAATAGGAACACAATTATTAATGGATATCTCTGTCTCTTTTTCAGCAAATCTACAAATGGTCATCAGAGAATGCCACTCCTTTTAAACAGAAGCCCAAGACACTGAAGAGTGCAGTGTCTCGAATCCTCATTGTTGATAGAGGGAGCCCCCTGCTCCTGATGTCCAATGGCTCTGTGAGGTCCCTAGATGATGCCCTAGGCAGTGTCAAAGACGTGGGGAAAGGATGCTTGGGGGAGGGTGAGGAGATCAGAGATGCTTGGGTGTGGAGACGTGAAGGCAGTGAGAATACAGCATCGTACATTGTATGCCTGGTGGAGAACTCTCAGGTAAGTTGACTCTCTCTACCCAGGTTTGTAGATGGATACCTGGTAGGATGAGAATGTCATTGCAGGAGCATATACTGTGCACATGTTGAATGGAAAGTGGCTGTATTAGTATTCTTTGGGAGCAGGGAAAAAAAATACACGGGAGCAGTGAGGATGTACATCTTGGGTCAGGAAACCTCCAGAAGAGCTCTGGAAACTGGAAAAGAGCTCTAGTAAACATAATAAATAAAATACAGTTAACTTTGCATAAGTTGAATCTCTTGGGACCACAAAGAATAGTTTGACATATGCAAAATTCGACTTTGGAAATGTAAATAGCACATTTTTTGCATAGTTGGGTAAAAAAAAAAAAATTGATTTGACTTAGATAAAGTTCAACTTATGCGACTTCGACTTATGCAAGGTTAACTGTGCATATATAAAGTTCAATAAGATGAAATGTCACTTGTACTCTAAAAAATTTTCTGGGAGCATCCAGAAACAAAATATTACTTTTGACATTGTCCTGGAGTAGAGAGTGTGCATTGTAATGACACTTCAGCATTGTAAATGAAACCGATGAAGTGCTATCCAGTTGGTCAGTTTCACCGTTTTACCACAAATCTGACATTGGTTGCTTGTTGAGAAAGTAATCATTGAGCTTTGCTATCTGACTAAAACTGAAAACTAAATGATGCCTTCCCATATTCATATCCTGCACAGATGAAGAAGAAAAGTATTGTACTCCTTCCAGTCCAATCAGGAGAAAAGAAGCATGAGGGGTCAGGTGATGATGTCATCAGGTTACAGCTTGAGGATCCGACCAATGGAGAGCTCCCTCTTGAGTCTGCTACATTCTTCTGTGATGAGACCACTGCTGTGCTTCATACTTTATGTAAGTGTTTTGCTTGTAAGAAATACTTCTACAATCTGTCCATGAAGGAGAAAAATAAAGGGATAACAAATTTTAGGGTGTATGGATTTTAGTATTTTGGTATTCCATTCTTTCATCTGCTGTTTTAGTATGACAATGCTTCATTATCATCTCTCTTTTCAGGGGAAGGAGGGCGACTTTGCAGTTCATCAATCACAGAATCTGATCTCAGACGGCACAATGACTCCCCTCATCTACCCTGCCATCATAGATGCACACTTAATGGAAATACAGGAAAGGTAAAAGTCATTTCTTCAGCTTCCTCAAAATTAGCAAATTGTTAATTTCCTCAAAGATATATATTTTCCCCCAAAGCTACAAAAATGTCAGGTTCTTCAAAGCTAGCGATAGATCATGAAGAATTTGCTACTTAAGCTAAGTTAAGATCAAGGTTGCATTTCAGTTCAGTTGTGTATGTTTTTAAAACATATATGTACGTGTGTATATATGTACACCATGTAAATCCTTGTCCTGTTACAGTGTTGTATTGCCCTGTCTTATCTACTTTTTCTTTGGGAGGGGAGGGGGGGGGGTTACCTTAGAGGAGCAGGATGTAATTGTTAACAAATAGATTAAAAAGAAAATAGCATTGAAGGACCTTGCATGCATGCATGATAGTTTGTATTCATTTCTACGATACAGTTGCACTATCCATACAGTCACTTAGATGAGTCTTGGTGACGTTGTCGTATAGATGGCATTGATATACTCAAACACAATGTATGAAATGTATGTGATGATCAGTAAAAATGATTGTTTCTTGTTTTTTCTAGTAATATCATCACTTATCTTATTACTTTCTTTGTATGATGATTTGATCCCAGGTTAGAATAGCAGCCATTGATGATAGACATGTTGCTGTAGCTGGAATGCAAAGCAAAACATCAAAGAATAAGTTAGAAGGTGAGTTTGGAATCGTAGTGCATCTAATTTTCATCATTGGTTTAAGATTAAAGACCCAATGCAAAAATTTCCCATAGAAAATCTGCATTAAAATCACATTTGGACTTAAGCAGCATAGTCCCTATAACATGAATCATATTCAAATACAAACAGACATGATGGATGAAATGCAAGAGAATAAGGTGATTGAGTAAGGGAAGGTGACAGAAGGAGGGGTTGTATTATCTTCTTTTCATGTTCCCCCCCCCCCCCCCCCCCCCCCCCCCCCCCCCCCCCCCCCTATTCCTAGCTACATCACTGAATTGACATCATAAGATATTGAATTATTGACAGATATATATCTTTTTGCTGTTTGTATGTAATGATGATAATAATGTTAGTTTGTTCTTGTAGAGCACATTGCAGGATCGTTTTTGTTGGTACATGCAAAATGAATAGTTTCTGAAATGTGGATACAAGTCCATTTGAGTTTGACTTGGACTCATGAAGTTCCTCCATTTTGATCATAGCTTCATTGTGCATATGGGAGACGGCGTTTGGCACTCTGCAGAGTTGTCTACCACTCAGTCTAGAGGACGATGATGATGATGGAACACCCTCTTTCCTGGGTGAGGTCAACGGGCATTTACTCCTAGCAACAAGAAGAACAGTGATGCTTCACAGGTGAATATGGATTCTATGAAACATTAAAACCTTGAAAACACAGGTTTTCATACAAAGTCACTCACAATCTTTCTCTCCTGGCATTCATGGAACATGTTGACATAGCAGTAGCTTTTATATTTTGAAAGGTTGCGAGGTGATATTGTGTCTAAACCTTTCATGGTATTATCTGCTAATGCACCTAGGTATGGTTAAATGTATAATCCTGTGCAATGTTATGCTTATTTTAGCTGGCAGAGATGTCACAAGAGGTACAAGATTTTGAAGGATTTTTATGAGGCAGGGCTTAGCAGGTTGCATAAAAATGGAAAATGTTCAGAAATGTATCATGATACAAGTCATCTTTAGATTATACAATCAATGATGTGTTGATGTGTAGACCTATACTCATCTACATAAGTCAATATGCATTTGGTTGTCATTTGACCTTTAATTGCTTCATGTAGTAACTTTGAACAATTGATTTCTTTTACAAATACTCAAATGTGTAAGATATTGAATTTGTTCTCACCTAAAGAATTAATAGTAAATTATTCATAGTGCATTGTATTGTATTTCATATAAAAATGTATTTCTTGTAATAACTTGATTATCTGATACACTCTCCTGTATTCTACCAAGGTATGAGTGCTCTGATGGGAACTTAGCTGCTGCTCTGGGGAGACTCGCTGGTGAAGATCAAGACCAGGATCTACCTATTCTTGGACTTGATTGGACCAGTTCACTTGTTGAAGAGACCCCTGTGAAGGTATAACGATTCAGTTCACTCCATTCAATATCATTCATTTCCATTCCAGTTTATTAGCAGCATAACACATGACAAAAGTGTGAAGACTGACACTGTCATATTTACAACCAAAACATCAACATTAACCTTTATCACAGTGTATTCGTAATCATTGTTTGTACATGAAAATTCTTCTGGTGTAATACCCAATATCTTTGGCAAAGTAAAGCTTGGATTAAATCTTGTCGTAGCAAATGTTGGAGTACCTATTAGTAATATCTACTGGAAGACCTGTGCTGTCTAACAGCTAACAGCTAGTGTATTTTCTTTCCCTCCTTGTGAATAATTATAATGATGATAATGGAATTATTCTATTTCTCAGAAACCCAGGGGAAGGAAATCTGCTGCAAGCACCAAGACTCATACCAAATCAAAAGACTCTGATGGGCAAGCATCTTCACTGCTGAACAGTATCTTAGATGAATCAAATGTGAGTTTAATAGAGGCTTTGACTTGACCCTTTCATGACAGGAATTATTCAAGGGCTAAGTTGATCACATTTTATTCTTCAAATTGGCAACAATAATATTTTTCTTTTAGTGCTACATGGTTCTAATAAAATGTAATCTCTTTGAAAACAATATGCATGGTTAAAGACTCTGTCGAAAAGTTGAAAAAATTGCAAATTTCGGTAAGAAAACAATGATTTGAATCTCTCAATGTGTCGCCAATTTAAGGATTTTAAAGCTTATTCTCCTTTTTAAAATTCCTGGCATCAAACACAATAAGGTCATGCAACAAAAATGGACACAATGTGTGCAGAAATTTTTGCTCTTTCTACTCATGTACTGTATATGGTATATTTTTTAGAGTACTGAATCAAAAGTTATTGAGCCAAACCACAAAATGTGGTCAATTGTCTTGAAAGGTTTAATAAAAGGTCGTTTTTAGCCTTATCACACATGAAGCTGTTCACAACCTCAAAAATCTGCCGCTGCAAAAAAAAGGATATAAACATAGTACAATCCATACAGGTAGTTCTGTATCTTAATAACGCTAAGATCAGTCAGTACACTTTCAGGTCTTTTGTTACATGCAGAGCTCTTTTTTCACCCCACTTTCCATTTTACATGTAAAATGTTTTAATTTTTGCCTCACCATTTTTTGTTTTTGCTTTTGTTTTTGTTTTTATTTTAATTCTTTTCTCTTTTTAAAATTTTTTTTGTGTGAACAAAGCTTTGTGTTAATGGATTTTGTGAACAGGTTCCTTTTGATTTTTCAGCTCACAATTTTTGGACTAATTCACAGATTTTCTTTTTTTAAAATGTATTCAAAAATTTATATAGGAAAATGTAGTAAAAAGCATATATAACACATTCTCACTTCCTTTCTCAAAGAACAATCAAAACTGGACACATGTCTCATGTATACTGACATTCATTGTTAGATCCGGGATAACTCGGCACTAGGGCGAACTCGGCCTTGGCGGAAAATCGCGGCTGAGTGAGCCCAGAGAGGTAAATTGATCGCAAACACTTGTGTTGAATTTCGCATTAATTACACATTTCAAAACACTTAAATTCAAATTATTTGATATCAATGTGTAAAATGATTAGCAAAGAAGTAATGTTGAAAATTTCAAGATGTAAAATTATTCAAAACATGAAATTTAAGGCTAAAAAAGGGTATGGTGCGTAGCGTGGACTTAAACTCTTGAAACATAGTCACCGCGCAGTGCTGAGTTCGCCCTAGTGCCGAGTTAGCCCGACCCCTCATTGTTAACCTGTTAACTACTGAATTGTCTCATTCACATAGGCTTAATACAAGGACCACTCTGTTCCCATGGACAATTGGTTAAAGGTGTTGAATAAATCATATTCACTATGATGTATTAATAAAACAGGTTGCAGATGAGTCAAGGCTCCGTGTTAACTTTCTTCATATGGGGTCCATATTGAAACTTTTTGGGCCTGTATGTATAAGCCCACTTTAACAATTTTGAAATTTGAGGGATCCGAATAGAATTTGGAGGCCCATGTGATTGGACACCTGTTATTGTTGATTCCTACATAAGCATTTTAAAAGAATTAACAAGTTAAGTTTTATAGCTAAAGAGATGTTCTTCATTTGTCATCATATGTCTCAGACCAAAACTTCCAAAGCCTTTTCAAGTTTGGTTGAGAAGTTTCTGAAAGTTTGTGGAGATAGACAGCCAGACAGTACAGCATTGATACTCATCCTCAGGAATGTGATAAAGAGAGTTGAAGCTAAGCCTAAGTTCTGGTGTCCAGAGGCATTACATGATGTCATTGCAACCAAAGCACTGGCTGCTAGGTGAGAGATCTGTTTGTTTGTTTGTTTGTTTGTTTGTTTGTTTGTTTGTTTGTTTGTTTGTTTGTTTGTTTGTTTATTTATTTATTTATGTCTGTATGTATTTATTCATTTATTGATTATTTCGTTCATTCATTCATTCATTCAATCATTCTTCATTCATTCATTCAATCATTTATTCATTCATTCTTTCAATCATTCATTCATTCAATTATCCAGTCATTTATTTATTCATTCATTCATTTTATCTTGTATAAGCAGGATTACTCCTTCACTGGGTTTTATACTGTTGTACTTGGAGGCCCTGCGTACATCTGTGGTCACAATACGCATCATTCTCATTATCAGCTGTTTAGATCGATTCATAAATAGTTTCTTTCACAATGGAATTGCTGTGCCAGAACCAAACAATCTTTGAATGTTCATATCCTCTCTATTTTCAGCTCCTGTCCAGAGTTTGTAGCTATGCTAGCCAGGAGGCAAGAAGTTTCCCTACTCTTGGACTGTCTACAATGCATGAGAGATATACCAGAGCTTACTCTTGTCCAGTGCTTACAGGTCTTTTTAAGGTATGAGTATAATATGTCTTTGTAGTCCCATATACCTATATCTGTGTGCAGACAAATGCCCAAAGAAAATGTTACATGAAACTAATAGAAGTATGGTTATTTAAATATTTTCTTTGTTTTGTTTTTTTTCTTGGGGAGGAGAGTATTTTATTCTGTTCTTGTGTTCTTGCTTATATTGTAGCCCGTAATTTGTGGACTGATTTTGCGTCATGTGATTTCAACTTTTTTAAAGATCTTTCTTTAAAAATACAGTAGATTAATCGGGCAGGCTTCTCATTAATTAAGAGACAGTGCTGTATATTATTTTATTTTACATGTGTTTAACTAATACCCTTATTCAATCTATTCTCTTTGTAGTATTGATGAAGACAAGTTACCATCTAGCAGGCATACAACAGGGACTGATAAGGAAGATTCAACTGTACATGATGTGATGAGTCCTGCCAGAAGGACATATGTGTATCCTTAAATATATTTGAAAAAATGTTTCATACCCTCCTTATCCATCAAGTTTTTGAAAAATTATCTTAAATTAACTTTTTGAGATTAAAATTGTCTAATGCATTATTTTTGAATGATGACTTTCTTCTACATTATAAATACTCTATATGATTTATGAATTGGTATCGAAAAATGAATGAATCTTGAATCTTGAATCTTGAATTCTAATGGTTTGTTCTTTATTGAATTAAGCATTAATTGTCTTCTATGGGATTGAACTGCACAATGAAGGTACAGTGGAATCTCGCTATAACAAGGACCTTGGGACCATGAAAATTACCTTGTTATATCAGGAATCTCCTTATATCAGGGTAAACAAAACAAAAAACATAAAGACCTGTGATAAGCAAAATTGCCTTGTTATATCGGGGTTAGGGTTAAGGCAGCCAGACTAGAGCCACAATTACAACTGCATGATAGGTGTGAGCGCTCTGAAAAATGTCATCATTAGAGATAATAATTGCATTATTATTACTATTATTATTGTCATCTAGTTTTCCTTAACCTGGCTTTCTTTAGAGATGAAGTCTTATCCAAGCCATTCACAGACAGCTTCCTCCTGGATGCTGTAAAACACCTGCAATTCAAAGAGGTCACAGTGAGTACAGTTCTATTTATCTGTTACATCTTCAGAATTGGTTTCCAAATGTAGACATGCTTTTAGTTAAGTTCATGTCTTGAGGAATGTTCTTAGAACATCAAAGTAGAATATCCTATTATGTTATGGATGTTTCTACTAAACATTCATTGACTGTTAGACTCGGTGCCATCTGTGTGAAAGGAAACACATGTTTAGCTCAATTCTTTACGATCTTACATCATTTTATATTATGTCGATATTTGGAGGATTTGTTTGCTGCTGTTATTTTTTTGTTGTTGGAGGGGGAGGGGAGGATAGCATACTAAGTTCTATTTAATAAATAAAAGAGTCATCAGTGTATATCCAGTTGACTATTCCTCATACTTACTTGTAGGCGTGATGGCTCAGTGGTAGAGCAGTGGTCTCGTAACTGGGATTACCGGGTTCGAAACCAAGTGGATGCGCTAGTGCCCTTTGGAAAAGCATTAATCCTCATTACCAAGTCCCTTGGAGAGGACTTAAAGCCATTGGTCCCCTGGTTGCTTACTTACAAGCATACACATGCTTCCTTAGCAGTTGGGTAAAACAAACCATCAACCTTTTCAACCATAATTACCTAGATGATATAAGCACCGGGTTTGGTAGTACCTTTTGTGTTACTTTGACCAGGTCAGATTAAAATTTTGAAAGTAGAATAAATTTGTTACTATTAATAATGTTTGACTTACAAATACTGTGTACATTTTTTGTACTTTCCTTTTAAAATTTTGATTCTCTCCGTTATGACCACCGCAATCAAACAGTCACTGCTGAGGTACTTGCACTTCTTGTTGACAACCTCCTTCCCAGAAGTAGATGACTCCTCATCATCGTCGGTCTCCATGGATAATGTAAGTATGATGGTGGTGAAGAGGTTGACTTCTTACTCTTTCTCTTTTTCATACTTACAGTAATTAAACTAGACTTTAAACCTAAACCACTGGTAAACAGTGGTGCTTTTGTGATGAGAAGGCTCTTTATGAAGGTGGGTGGAAGAAATCATTGGGATGCTGACAGATTTTTAAATGGTATAGTCAAGGATTGTAATTTCGAACAGATTGTATTACCGAACGTGTATTGTTAAGCGCCTAAAATGGGTTTTCATACGCATGGGATTACGCGTATGAAAACCACACTATTGAAACAAAGGTGGTGTCTTTTTCCCATAGGTTTCACACGTTCGGAAATACAGTACCTTTTTCAAGGGACCAGAACGCCGCGTCGTTGGGAAGGGGTTCACTCGGAAGGGAATATCGTATTAAATCTACGTTTTCTTTTAAAAATTCCATCAACTTCTTTTTCTGTAGGACTTTGAGCATTCATTATGTATGTTTGACAGATATTCGTTTGATATTTTATTTGCTATCGTTGATTTTCTGAAAAGTGTTCGGACACTGGATCCACTACCATAGTTTCATTTTCATTATAATGTAATTCTATATAATGCTGTTTTTCAACCGTTTTATGGCGGGGGGGGGGGGGGTGATGGGGAAGTTATTGCATGTAAACTATAGTTTCTTATTTGTGCCTTTGTAATTAGACATTTATATTTGAGAAAAGTAGACACCACTTTTAAAGGTCTTGTATCCCATCCATGTTGTTTGTGTTCCCTAGGTTGTAGACTGGACTGGTACTCTCTTAGATGCTCACTTTGCTCAGCTAGTACTCCTCCCTGAAGTCAGACCTCTGCTTACTCATCTCAAAAATGCTGTCAAAGAACAGGTAAGGATATCGGTGACTCCGGGCTTTCTTTCATCAAAGAGATAGGGTTAGGTTTAGGGTTAGGTTTGCAATTGGGTTTTAGGATATGGTTAAAGGGAAGCTTGAGTTCTGGGAAAGGTAAAAAATAATTTGGGAGCTTTCTCATTCTTTTTATGTTAGTTTGGAAGATTATCATTAGTAGATATGTCCCCTGAAAAGGATTGCTCTTCAAATGCTCTCACATTCAAAATATGAAAAAAGACAGCTGCAATGTTTGGGCCGAACATTTGTATGTAGTCCCATATACACATTTCTATGTGCAGTGCATGTGACTCTCAGCAGGATTGAGTCAATTTCTTATCATTTTGGTGATTCCAAAACCTTACAGCATACACCAATTCTTATTTGCTATATAATCAACCTTTCCCAATTGCTTTGAGACAGTTTTTTTTCACAATTCAATCTCATGTCCAGAACTCAACTTTATCTTTAATGGTCGCATTAGGGTTAGGGTTAGGGTTAGGGTTAGGTATAGTGTATGGTCCAGAGATGAAGTTAGGAATTCAGAGCAGTTGTCACCAGAACATGTGTCACAGAACCAAGAAGCAGTGAGATTTTTTTTCTGCAGAGGGGCGAGATACACATATATCCCCTCAAGATGCAAAATATAAAAAGATATATGATTGGTTTTTATTTTTGTCCTTTTGTAGGTTCAATTTTCAGCCGAGCTAAATGTTGTAAGGAATCTCCTCCATCACACCCGTAGTGCTAGGTCTCACATCAAATCCACCCCATCGAATGCAGCCAAGTCGTATAGCATTGAGGTCCTCAAAATGTAGATTTTATATTTATTTCCATCTACTAAGTATTGAACATTGACATTGTAATAGTATACAAATAATCCATGTGTTAGTGATGCATTAGTGATTATGCTCTACACAAAGGTTAAGTTACAGTTGGATAAATGAATGAGACTTGTCAAGTTAATTTTTTGCTCATGGTGTCTTAACAGAGTGTAAGGCATTTCACTAATGCTTGAGCTGCACAACATGTGTAAATGAAACTGATCTAGAGTATGAATATATGGAATTTTAACCATGCATTATTATGTGCATTTTCACTTTTTGTTGGTAACTTTTATGCAGAGTTCTTTGACCAATTCCATTACCTGCATTCTGGAACCCATTTTGTAATGTTTTTTTTCTTCAAACAACAGCTCCTTTGCTTGTGCCCGTCATCAGCAGATACACTGGTAATTTTAGAAGATTGTATACCTCCATGTGACAGAGGGAAGTTATGTCTCAGATAAAGAATGCTTCACTCTGTCTAAAATTGTATAGAATTTCTTTTTAGGTGAAAACTGTTCCAAATTGAAGAGTTTTTATTAAAGGCATTGAAAAAAATAGCACCTTGATTATTATAAATATTAAATACTTATATTATATTGAATGGCTCTGAATGGGATACTAAAGAATATTCCATGGGTAAGGGCCAGTATTACATGAATTGAAGATGAGTGCAATATTGGCCCTAAAAAGTGTAATATTTTCTGGTATTCCATGAAATAAAACCATCCAATGTAATTATTATTATCTATACCCTACAGGAAAATGGTTTAGAACTTAATAAAAATTATTTCATCAACCACATTCCATTAATAGAGCCCCTCATCATACATCATTGTGATCACACAAGTTTGACTTAACCTCTTTATGACGTCATGTTTGTATGTGTGTATGCGTTGCATTATTTGCGCGCACGCAAACAGACCAGACAAAATATGGCATGATATTGCATGGCAAGTTTAATACTGTAGCCTGTGGGGAATTCATTGCTCCATGCAATATGCTGTCATATTGCACGCACAAATCAAGCAGGCTAAAATATGCGCTTTTAATGTGCGGCTAAAATGCCTTATATAGATAATAATCTGGATGAATTATTAATCATTGCGATATTTCTTGATATTCCAAGATTTTCAGATTCTAAAACATCTATACAGTTGTGTTAGGCCCCCCCCCCCCCCCCCCCCCCCCCCCCCGACAAAACAAAACAAAAATCTGTCCTTAGCCTTTTGGGGGCTGAACACTAAAACTGTGACTGATGTTATACCACATTGGTAATCTGTTGACATGATTGAAGAGATTAGCCTCATGACTATGTTTAGTACTGTACGATCACCAAAGGTTATTATTGCATGTGTCAGTCAACATATTTTTTTCATTGTAAATTGTGAAGGAAAAGGAAATGTCCATGACAGGCATATTAATCAGATGTGATGAAAATTAAAATCCATTGATAGGAAGCTCATTGTATTGTTGATTTTGTTGCTACTTCTGTGTTGATGGGAATTAAAATATATGATTTCTTATGTGGTTTATTATAGTAATTACTAGTAATAGTATGCTAGTATTAATTATTGACCTCATTTGTGCAAATGAGGTTAATTATTGCACATTTATGATAATATAAATAATGATGATATTGAAGAAGATGTTGATGATGATATTGAAGATGATGGTGATGATGATGGTGATAATGATAATGATATTGAAGATGATGATGATGATAATATTGAAGATGATGGTGATGATGATGGTGATAAATTATCATCATCACCATCATCTTCAATATCATTATCACTGATAATGATATTGAAGATGATGGTGGTGATGATGATGGTGATGATAATGATATGGAAGATGATGGTGATGATGGTGATGATAATGATATGGAAGATGATGGTGATAATGATATGGAAGATGATGATAATGATAATGATATGGAAGATGATGGTGATGATGGTGATGATAATGATATGGAAGATGATGGTGATGATGATATGGAAGATGATGATAATGATAATGATATGGAAGATGATGATAATGATAATGATAATGATATTGAAGATGATGGTGATGATGATGGTGATGATCATGATATGGAAGATGATGGTGGTGATGATGGTGATGATAATGATATGGAAGATGATAATGATATTGAAGATGACGATGATGATGATAATGATATTGAAGATGATGGTGATGATAATGATAATGATATGGAAGATGATGATGGTGATGATGGTGATGCTAATGATATGGAAGATGATGGTGATGGTGATGATAGTAGTAATAGAATAGAAAGAGAAAGGGTGAGGGAGGGAGAAAGTGTGTGAGAGAGAGAGAGAGAAAGAAAGAGAAATACAGTTATACAGAGAGAGAGCAGGAGAGAGGAGGGGAGAGTTTAACACAGGGAGAGAGATACAGAGAGGTGGAACTAAGGGGATGAAGAGAGATAGAGAGAGAAAGCTGTAGGGATATAGGATTGAAGAGAGCAGGAAGAAAAGACGGTTATGGATAGAAAATCAAACTTTAGGAGGGTGACTTAGAGATAAGGAGAGAGAGAGATGAATCGGAGGAAGAGAAAGACAGAGAGAAGGGGAGATGACATGCATTGACAAAGACAATGCATATTTATATGGAACGGATACTACGGCAATATTCGTATACCAACTTTAAAAGTAATCAAAATGCCGTGCATGTTCTAGACAAACATTTGGCAAAAAAATAGAAATATCGACTTGCTCTATAAAATGAAAGTTTTTTTTTTTTCAAAACTGGATCATGTAGAACAGTGTGAGTGTTCCCTGTATACTGTGAAAAATGGTCCCCGTATCTCCGTTTTTTATTTTAAACTACAGTACATGTACTTTTCAGGTAAGGGCATTTAGTTCATTTTGACCCCCCCCCCCCAAAAAAAAAAAAAAAAAAAAAAAACTCTCTCTCTCTCTCTCTCTCTCTCTCTCTCCCTCTCCCTTTTCCCCTCTATTCCCGTTTCTTTCTTCTCCTCTTATGTAAATTAATGTTCAAGGTTACATCGAATTACTGCATGATATAAATTCGGTAAATGGAGCCAACAAATAGCGTTCAATACACCATGATTTATTGAAACATAAACCAGTATCTTTGCTTAACACCTAACATTTAAACAATTATACTTAAGGCGAATATAACTCAAACATAGAACACATAGTTGTGAGGACATGCTGCAAAAATGAATGATTATATCCATATTGTATTTCCAGTACAAGCTTTTTAATGATGAGCATACCCATTATGAGGCTTAGAGAAGTTAGCAGTAACTTATTTAGATTGTTGAAAATACTACTTGGAACATAGTATAGAAATGCGCTCCCAATCCTTCCACAAGCTTTTGAAAAGTGATTTGTTCTCAAGTTCTCTTCTCTGTCTTTCTCCCCCTCCCATTCATCTCTCTCTCTCCTTATCTCTAAGTGACCCTTCTAAAATATGACTTTCTATCCACAACCCCTGTCTTTTCTTCTATATTCCTACTGCTCTCTCTCTCTCTCTCTCTCTCTCTCTCTCACTCTCTTTTCCGACTCTGTCACCCCCTTAGTTGATATGACACAAACTATTTTCCTACCTTTGTTCTTATCTTTATAAATTTAATATTATGAATTTATTAGTGATTGTATCATAACAGTGTCTAAAAATGTAAAATACTTTTAAAATATTATATATACATATATATATTTTACACACACACATATATATAGCTCAAAAAGTTCTACGACAGAGATTAAAAATATTCTCTCTCTCTCTCTCTCTCTCTCTCTCTCTATATATATATATTATCATATATTATCATATATTATCATATATTATTATCATTATCATCATCATCATCATCATCACCATCATTATGGTTATTATCGTATTATTGTTATTCATTGTTATCGCTATTTATTCTTTTTAAAAAATATATTTCTTTTTTTTTAGAGTAGTGCATCTTGTCAGCACTATTGCCTTAGTCGAGTTGAATAAAGTAAGTGAAGAACTTAAGTAGAGATTTCGTTTAGTATCTAAAATGTACTTTTAGATCAAGAAATATTTCCCCTATACCATGCACAGTTTTTCCTCAATATGCAATCCATATACATTCCATTTTAATTAAAGATATCGATATAAGGCCTAATTATGTGTGTCTGTTCATTCGGTGCTTATGGCGCCTCTTTATTTCGTTTGGCGCTCACACTGCTGGTATACACGCACCACTTTCCGCTGGAGGCCTTCACGATCGAATACCATTCAGATGACACATACATGTATATACATGCAGACGACATACACACAGGGAGGCATCATGATGCATTTACGTGATGCGCACTGTGTATCGAGGGGCAGATTGGATGCACATTCTCCCAACACACACAATCGATGAGTTCTCATCGGGGTTAGACAGACGCGTATCGCAAATTCCAAAATGGCGGAGCCCGGATCATACAAAAGCTTGTTTCTTACAGTAAAAAATGCACTTTCACTGCGTGCATGCATTGGATTCTTTGCTGTTTGCGTTATATCTTCATCGTATGCTCTAGAGAGCGGAGACGTAGTGGGTTATAATCCAACGGGACCTCCTGAGCTCCAATTTTGTACATTTTTCAACAACCGCGCTCCAGAAGTTCAACCAGACCTTAAAAACTGTACTTGGTTTCGTGAAAACAGTTGCTGTCGACAGATCGAGATTGATGTTACATTCAAAAAGATGAAGTCACTCCCTGGAGCTTCTCAACAATGCCAACGCTACATTAACTATCTCATGTGCTACATCTGCTCTCCATACCAGTATCGTTTCTACATCGTACAGCGTCTGACGGTTTGCGAAGAGTTTTGTGATGCCCTTTTATACCACTGCAAAACCGCCATGTTGAAAGGGAGTCAGATAGGAGACTTGTACTCGAAGGGAAGTGACTTTTGCACGAGCAGGCGGATGGATATTGGAAAAATGGAGGGTGGAAAATGTTTTTATTTCAACGAGAGCATGTCGGACATACCATTAACTGGCAGTGTTTCTCGACTTGCTACAGAGTTTAAGTCTTACAGTCTTGTAATTGCATTCTGGACACTGTTTATGATGAGTAATTACTTTTGGAGATGAACTAGTTTTAATGAATTGTCATTATGCAAGTTACTTCTGTGAACTTTAATTCGAACACCTTCAGTAGATTAACTTGGAGAAACATGGGCCTCGATCCCGAGGACGCATAATATTAAGAGATAATAATATTTTAGGCTATGACTGATTAGTTGAAATAAATCATGGATACTGCAACATCAAAATAGACAATAGATATTCATGTCTTGACACTGGATCTTATGCTGTGCGACATATTTTCTGGCCAGCACCATTTTTCACTCCTGTTCTTGATGTCTACAGTAGGAAGATCAAGATACTTCAAGAAGAAGTCATCTATATCAAGTGAACAGTCGGTTGGAACCTAGAGTTAAACTATTTATTAGTAGCCTTTTCCCCCTGTCATACAGCCTATTGGAAGTTAATCATTTGAGAATCGCACTTAATGAAAAAATGTTTCAAGAATGTTAACATGTAGATTTTGTTTTCTGCACATGTACTTCTTGAACAACTAATCCAAATATGTGTGAATTTCATTCCCGGGACACAAATAACCAGCAAACAATGACTAAAAGAAGAAAAAAAAGAAGAAAAAAGAAAGAAAGGGGAAAAGTTATGGGTAGCACATGGAAGTGTGATCCCTCCAAGAATTTATTAAAAAGTAAAATTACCCAGGAAAAAAATGAAATGTGAAATATCTTGGGCATGGCTTTTGAGGATATTATCCCATTTGAATCGACTGTGAAATGATTGAAAAGAATATATGCTAAGGGAATGAATTTGGCATTTATGAAGACGGACATATTGAAACATTTTAACTTTTTAATTTTTTAAATTTTTTAAATTTTTTTATTTTTTTTTATATTTTATTTATTTAATTTATTTAATTTTTTTTTTGGGGGGGGCTGCTTTTAAAAATGTAAATAATGTTGTATGATGTTAAGATTGTTTAGGAAATAGCAGCTTGTATTTTACAAATTAATGCTTCTTTGTATGTTACTATGTCCCATTGCTCTACTCTAGTCTCATATTTCTCTCTATTGGTGATCTATCTTTTCTTATCATCTATTTCATAAATACATAGCAATAATTACCAAAGGCTAATTGTGATGCCAAGTGCCACCCCAGGCTTGTGGAAAGTGAATTGAATGTTGTTGTGTTTTATGGAAAAATGTACATATTTAAATAGAAGTGTTCCATTTATTTTGTAAATTGTCACCCAGAAATATTTGGTAAACTAAAGTTTATTTTGTGGGAAATTAATATACTATGTTCATCAGACTACAATTATCACATACATGTATTATATATACATGTGATATTTAATCAAATATAGAATGTTAATTGCAGTGACCAAATGTTTCTTGTCATTTAATGACAATTTGGAATTGAACATTGTTATAAATATGTGTATGTAGCTTTGAAATGAGGTGTATATAATCTTATTTGTATATAGTGCGAGTCATGACTGAGAACATGCATTTATGCTTTTATAATATTCATGCTTTGATAAAAAAATAAGTGTAATTTTTTCATTTCATATTGTGAGCAAATATGTAATTTGGTCCATTTCGACACTTCCAAATTATTCATATTTAATGATTCAACTCATTCAAAGAATTTTTATAATCACCTAATGTATTCTTCCAAAATGAAATGTCATTTGAATATGAAAATGAAATCCTATGTTGATATTCTTTAACATATTAGAAGCACCAACTATGCACTGCCCCCTCCATTTTCAGTCAAATTTATACCGGCTCTTAGATAAATGTCACATTCATACTAAGTGAAGTATAAAACATATTTTTCCTTGTAACATGGAGCAGAATGAGGACCTTTATAAATTATAACCTTAATTTGTCCATTTTGAATAATCACCTTGTTGCTATCAAATATACATGTATTGTTAACATTACAATTTTCATTGTACATGCAACCTCTGACAGCTCCAGATTAAAGAAATTTGGTCTAAAACATTATACAAGACACTTGTGTTTATTTTGCATCATACTTTAACATAATATGAATTCGCTATCATATTTTGTTGTTGCCTATAATATATAAACTATTTTTGATAGTTTATTTATTAGTAGTATTTTGGACAATGTGTAATTTGAAGTGTGAATGTAAAGAAAAGTTATACAAACGGGATACAATTTTCATTGATATTTTGTATAGATGACAAATTTCCTTGATGAAATTCCCTCCATTTCATGTCATCTATTCCAATCCATTAACTCCACCAAAAGTATTATGCAATTTAGTATTACTTTAATGATAACAACATTCTGAATTTCACACTTCTTCTCCCCTTCTACTCATGCAGTGCATAACTCGTTTCCAATAACTCAAATATAAATATATACTTCATATCCATGGATTTAATTTTCAAAGAAGTTTATTTCTTCAAGAAAAATCATAATGAATGTACATGCATCAACTGACAATGATTGTCCAACACATCTGGGGTTATTGCCATGTACAAGAACAATAAACCAAAGACATTACTTTTGAAGGTAATAACTGAGATCTCATAAACAATGCATCACTTTTGAAAGGAACATTTGAGTTCAGGTAATAACTTTGCATCTTGATAAAAATAAATATTTTGAACTGTTCATCATCCAAGAAATAAAAATCTGCATTATGTTGTGTTTGTTGGGGGAGGGGGGGGGGGGGTGTTGATAAATGAAATAGAAAAAGAAATGATGAAAACCAGGTTAAAAATCAATCACACTGAAAAGTACTAACATGGTTTTGCACAAATGGGACTAAAGTATCATAGTCTCAACAGACCCCATGTCCTTTTTTTGCTGCCAACTTGAGAACTGACTAATGCTTGTCCATATGGGCTAATGTGATCTTCTGTTTGGTCCCCTTGGTATGGCTGGGGTATCAGCTCTACTTATCTCAAAACATTGCTGGACTATGATACAGGGGCGGATCCAGGATTTTGTAAGGGGGGGGGGGCACACAAATGTCCGCAAATTTTCTGACAAGCAAAAAAAAATAAGATCAGATTTTTTTGGTCTTATTTTTAAAATTTTTTTAAAAAGGGTTATCAGTTCTAAAAGGGGGGCACAATGTATACTTTTCTTTCGGGGGGGGGGGGGGGGGGGGGGGGGCAAGGGCCAGAATTGCCCCCCTACATCCGCCACTATATATATATATATATATATATATATACACACTTATATATTTTTTTCATTACCATAACTCAAGATACCTTTACCATATGTTTTATGGATGAAGTATAAACATCTGTTGAGAGCCAGAAGGACATTACTCTGTGTTAAAAAGTATATGAGTTAACACTCTTCTAAATCTCAACATACGACATTCAAAAAATGATTCGATATATATACAAATGAAGAATGCTCCGGAAACTTTGTTGGAATGAGATGATTCACTTTGGTATCTATTCAGATCACAGCAAGAAGAAGCACACATGAAATGGGTCTAATGAAAATCATCAAAAGATTTAAAACCATACAGGAATTTGATCTGCTATGTTGTGTGGAATATCCTACATGGACACATGTACATCCACAATAGACTTAGCACAAACCATAACTGGGTAGGATTTGAAAGTATATTTACAGCCTGAAATAGAAAATTCAAAATTCTGAAGAACACTACAACGGAACAGATATTATTGACACTTTTAGGAAAAAGATTCTCTTCTGAATAAATGAATTTTCATTAGTGATTTCCTCCCATATTCAAGTACCGCGCATACGTTTTTCATACACATGAACAAAACATTTATGAAAGCTATTGGTCTTACTGTAATGCACATGATTTACAATTCACACATGAGCATTATCCCTGCCATAGGGTATGCTTACAAAAAAGAAATGTTACAAGTTGCAAGATGCCAGGGCAGAATCATTTCATATTTCTAGAACTTAATGTATGCTTGCAGCTCACTGTCTAGTAAATTGTAAGTCTAAGGTCCAAAATTATTCTCATGCTCATTCCAAAAAGATTTGATTTTTGTTTCTTTTACTTAAAGGAAACCAAAACCCAAGGAGAGAATCAATGTTATTGGAAAGTGAAAATTCAGAGAAGCACTTTACAAAAAGTTTCATTAAAATTGGTTAAAAAATGAGAGAGTTTTGGAAGTTTGAAAAGTCTCGTTTTACTTTATATGGGGATCCTCAAATTGGCAAAATTGCTTCAAAATGGCTGATTTTGTGAACAACTCTCCATTTGTTTTGTACACAGATTTTCAGATTTTCCCCATTATCTCTCTGGGTGCTCCTTGTCTCCTCCTGAACTCGACATATGTGGTGTAAAATACATTTTCCCATTATATATGTTGAGCTCAGAAGGAGATTAACTGCACCTTGAAAGATAATGGGGAAAATCTGAAAATCTGTGTACAAAACAAATGGAGAGTTGTTCACAAAATCAGCCATTTTGAAGCAATTTTGCCAATTTGAGGATCCCCATAGAAAGTAAAACGAGACTTTTCAAACTTCCATAACTCTCTCATTTTTTAACCAATTTTAATGAAACTTTTTGTTAAGTGCTTCTCTGAATTCTCACTTTCCAATAACATTGATTCTCTCCTTGGGTTTTGGTTTCCTTTAATATACATGTATTTCAGGTCATACGAAAATTTATACACAAATTATGGAACAAACTGCGGAATGTAAATACAATTACAATGTAACAGTAAGGTAAATGAATACAAATTATTTCTGAAATGTTGATAGGTTTTCAAATGGGGAGAGAAACAATCATTGTTTCAAGATTGTTTTGTTGCAAGAACTTTCAAAAGACACAACATACATAAAAAGATGTAAAAATGAATAAGGGGAAAGAAATCCTACATATATACATGTACATAATTAGAACTAGACTGAAAACTCGTGTCTATTTCGTTGGGGATATGCTCCGCTGAGACTACGTCTGGCTAAA
Source organism: Heliocidaris tuberculata (assembly GCA_025618425.1). Lineage (NCBI taxonomy): Eukaryota > Metazoa > Echinodermata > Echinoidea > Camarodonta > Echinometridae > Heliocidaris > Heliocidaris tuberculata. The sequence goes on from CM046836.1 coordinate 46,298,817, forward strand.
CAGAATAGAGCGTCAAAAGTTTTAAAATATTATAAAACTCTTCCAACCAGATGCATTTCAAAATCTCCAAATCTAGAACATAAAAATATTCATTTAAAATCAAGCATTTTCTAATGAATAGTAATGTATTTGCAGCTTGCAAACATACCTGTATATTCACCTAGAGAGGCACTGCATTTCTCAGTAAACAAAAAAATTCATCAACAACAATAACAAATAAAAAATTAAAATAACTGCATTTCACTTGTCATAAAATCACTTATTGAGAGTGAATAAAAATATGAAATTTGCCAGCTCCTACAAATCAAAATTTGTATTTGGAATTTCAGCTAACATATAACCAGTAAACATGACAACTTAAGAGGCAAAACAATAAACAATTTTATCACTTAAGGGCTTGTTGTGTACTTATGAAAGAAGAAATGAAGACAAAAATCAGTATGAAAATAGTTTGCCTTCAAAACTTACATACCATGGATTCTATTAAAGATCCTGGGATATCAGATATGACACTTTTCTCGAAAGGCAGAAATTTTTATCCCCAGGCAATGGACATGTGCTATTTCAGCCAAGCACAAATTGCTCCCACATAATGTCAAGGCATACACCTTGATATGGCACTAACATGTGAACAATATAACCAATTCAAATAATCTTTAAGAACACCTATTTCAGTTCTCTTAATCTTATAATAAGCTGGTCCATGATAAGCAGTCTGTCTTATACTACAAGGCACTCTTCGTATGTAATCACAAGTCAACCTTTCATTCAACTTCGATTGATGTACAAGGCTGAAGCTTGCATGGTGTCGTGTCCATGTTTACAGAATTTCATGACCGGGTAATGGGAACTTTTCAGCGAACGACTCAACCTCCTTTTCAAGGGCAGCAATCTTGGATTGGAAGTCTGAATCACTTGTGACGTAAGCCTTAAAGTCACGAAGCGTGGTGCCAGAGCAGTTCTTGTTGGCCTCTGCCGTCAATTTCAGACCTGTGAAATAGATGAAGAGATAAAACACATATTTAGTCTGAAAAACTAAATAAATATGGATGCCCCCATTACTCAAAAAAGTTTGGCACAAAGAGGCCACAACATACATTTAAATTACAAATCACTGAGAAATTCCAATCAAATAATTGCTGGTTCTCAATAGGTAATTGACGCTGTCAACCACTCTTATGAATAAATGGGGCATCAATCTTAAAGGCTATTTTTATTCATTGTTTTCTCCAAGTCCCATGTGTAAAAATTTGTGTCATTATTTTTGGTTAACCTAAAACCAGCCAGCAGTTAGCGACAGTTCATCAGAAACTGAAACAACCAAACAATAGGTCAATCAACAAATCTTTTTACACTGCTTCTAATTATTCTTCAGGTGTTCAAACAAAGTTGTTTGAATAAAAATCACAAATATAAAAACATTATTTGTTCAATGCAGTTATGCCTGAGCATTGTCTAAAAAGAAAACCCAGCATAATAATGTCAAACATAATCTTCTTAAATCCTTGATAACAAACTTCAGCCAAAAGTATTGCCAGAAATATACACTAAATCATCTTAAGCCAAATGCATTTCACAGGTGGAACAAAAACAGAAAATACCTGAAACATGACAATACAAAAATACACAATCTATGCATTCACAATCCCTTCTGTGCCACTCATTCTCAAACACTTTTCGGAAATGAACATTGAAGATCAAAATTTAACGTTTCAAAGAAATCGTTTCATTGATAAATTTGGGTGTTGATATCTTCCCTAAGAACAGCCTTCACAATGTATGCACCTATTTTTTTCCAGGCAGGGTTGTTTTTAGTCCAAAACATAGTGTAGAGCCTGATCAGTTAGTCACGGACGGACACTGAACAAATTTTGAAAGTTTGAAGGCCTGTAGAAAATAAGTATTTAATTAAAGAGAGCTATTCGATGCTTCACTGTAAAGGGTATCACTGAAGGAGTTGAAATTTGATAAAATTTGGTTGCCATGGTCACCTACTAAAATTATAATCCGTAAAATATTCATTGTCAAGGATGGACAAAATGCCAACTCTTAACCAATCAGGCTCTGTAGAGTGTAAACGTTCTAGGCCCATGGTTGATAGACATCTACATCTCCTGTGAATGTCCAATTTCAGAAAACTATTCACCTCTATCTATGAAGTCGACCACTTTCATGAAGTCTTCAACCTTGAAGTTTCTTGATGTGAGAGCCGGTGTACCAATCCTTAATCCGCCTGGCTTGAGGGCACTCTTGTCGCCAGGACATGTGTTCTTGTTCAGGACGACTCCCACACGCTCAAGAACAAACTCTCCCCGAGCTCCATCCAGTCCCAAGGGACGAAGGTCAAGAAGTATAAGATGTGTGTCAGTCCCACCTGCAAAGACGAAGATGCCCAGACACAATAAGATATGGTATCACTTATTATATGAACAAAACCAATTATTGACATGGAACAACCAAGAGATAACTTTATTTTAATTCAATTCATTCTATTCAATTTCTTACCAATTGAATTCAAATACTAGTGATGCAAGACACTTTTCGATGCCAAATGTCATCTTTGTATTGAAAGTCAGAGATATAATATGAAGTTCATATTACCGAAGGCATACCTATTGTATCTTAAAGGTACATGATGGACTTTAATAAAAAGATCTCAAGACTTATCAATATTCCCTCATCCTTTAACAATTGTGCATACTTGAGCTAAGTTTGGTTAAATTCTCTTTAAAGATTCTCATGTTATCGTGGCACAAAAAAGTGGACTGACAAACTGAAAGCACAATACCTCATTCAACACCTTCAGTGACTGACAGAAAGTGAGTGTTAAAAAGTGAAACCCACCTGAAGATATAGTATAACCTCTCTTCATTAGTCCTTCAGCCATGGCTTGTGCATTGGTGACGACATCCCGGGCATACTGCTTAAACTCTGGTTGGGAAGCCTGCAGGAGTGCAACACCAACACCTGTACCCCAATCATGAGGATAAGAAAAAAAGTGTAGGATAGAACTAGAAGTGACTGCACATGGCACGTTCATTTTTGGATCACTTGTCTGGCTTTTACATAATTACAAAGAGGTAAAGATATAGACCCATATTATGAACTCAGGTTTAACTTAAACCACCGTCTAAGTGTGCTTTAAACCTAGTCTAAACTTGCCCTTTAAACCAAAGTTTAAGATAATCACATCCTGAACTCCTGTTTAACTTAAACTCCAGTGCAGTCTAGACTGTAAGTGTGGTTTAACTTCGTACATAAACGTAAACTGCGGCTAGGGGTAGTATAAGTCCGGTTTAATCTAGACTAATGTTTAAGTTAAACCGGAGTTCAGAATATGGGCCATGGTGTTCATGTGGGGAAAAAAGGTCATCTAATATGGCCAACAAATGAATCAGAATCCTGCTTCATAGAAAGATAACTAGCAAGAAAAAGCTAAGAAAACAAAATTCCTGTAATTTTTTATTTCAAGACAAAACATTCTTCTTATTCCTAGTGTCTTAATTAATACGTCAAATATAATGTTGAAGACCTACCTCCGACAGCGTGCATGTGTGGTCCACCTTGAAGGCCTGGGAAGACAGCTTCGTTGATTGGTTTCTCAAGGTCGTACATCACCTCTGTGCCATTCTTAAGGACTTTACGAACCCCTGATAAAAGATGATGATAATAATAATAATAATAATAATAATAAAGTAATAATAATAACATGGTTTTATTTATCCGGGATAGCATCATCAGTATTAATACTGTTCTTCCTGAGCCTGGAATAATATGATTATCCTGGCAATAGCAGAGCTACCATGATAAGGTGCTAAAGCATTCAAGGAATCTCTTCCTAGTAGGTGGAGAGCAGCAAATGTGGATTAATGTCTTGCCAAAGGACATCAGTGCCATAGCAGGGATATGAACCCTGCATCATGTGCTTCATAGTCTGGTGACATATCAACACCTCCATGAGAGAAAAACAATGAATCCAGCAAGGATAATTTTTTTATTTAAAAAAAAAAGAAAAAAAAGAAGAAAACTTTTACTAGAGCCTCTACAGACAATAAAGAGATATTCTAAATGTACATAATTAGGAAACAAAATGAGAAATTCTATAACACTGAATTTTAAGTTGCCTGACAAAAAGTCACAATGTTGTCCATCAGTTAGTCAATAATGAAAAATAAGAAACCACTTATTTCACTCACTATGAATTTTTACGTACCTTTACGATAGAAGATGATGCCAGAGCGAGGTCCTCTGAGAGTCTTGTGTGTTGTGCTTGTAACGATGTCACAGTATTCAAAGGGATTGGCTACAACTCCTCCTGCCACCAGGCCACTTACATGGGCCATATCTGCTAGGAGATAAGCATCGTTCTCTACTGCAATCTCCTTGAAGCGCTTGTAATCAAGATTCCTGGGGTAACAGCTCATACCTGAAAGAAATTCATTTAAACAATATTTCCAAATAGTTGATTGATAAGTTATTTAACCCAAATGCTAGGAAAGCAATGCATGCTAGTAGGTTAGCAACCAAGGGACCTACAGTTTTATGTCCTATCCAAGAAGTTGTTATGAGGATCAACAAAGAGCTACAACCCATAAACTTGGTTTCAAACTTGGGACTTCCCAGTTACGAGACCACTGTTCTACCACTAAGCCATCATGCATAAGCAATGTGAATTCCTTCAAAGATGCAAAAGTTTTGTTCTGTAGATTGGACTAAATATAATTCAACTTTACTATGAGAAATAAGAAACATAAGATAATAACGAAGATAAGATGCATTGTAAAGTTTGATCCCATGTAAGACATTCTGACACAGTTGCCTGTTTGAAATGACAGAGGCAGGTTAATACAGTACAAGTCAGTTACAAACAAAACTTCTTTTCCATCCTTTAATACTCACCTGCAATGATCATTTGTGGACGGAACAATCTGGCATTTACAGCAAGAGCATCATAATCGATGAGGCCCGTTTTAGGATCAACCCTGTACGGCATTGACTCAAAGAACACTGATGTTGCAGAGATCTTCTTCTTAGCCGTCATGAATCCATGGGTCAGATGGCCGCCATCTGGGAGGTCAAGACCCATGATACGGCCGTGAGGACCAATGACCCCAGTGTAGACGGCAAAGTTTGCTGGAGAGCCGGAGTATGGCTGGACATTGACACCCCATTCCTCCTCCTTGAGACCGAACACTGCTAAGGCTCTCTTCTGGGTCAGGCGCTCCATCTCATCATAGTGCTGGGTACCGCCATAGTACCTGTGATAGGATAAAAGAGGGGGAGTGTACTAGTCCAGCAGATTGGTGCTAAAAATCGAAGGAATTGTGCACTTTTTTAATAAAAGCATGAAATTTGGCATGTACGCAGGTAGTGTTTTTGGTGCTGAATAATTCTGGATATGGGGCCACCTAAAAATTTGGGCCCTAGGGCCTGTTGTGCCCATTTTCTAAAAACATGTCTATCTCAGGGTATTTTTCGTCACAATTGATTTAATCATATCTAGTTCTGATATACTAATATTATGTAGCATTTCCAGGCCTCAAAATTTAGACAAGTGCTTTAGGTGCCCATTTTCTTCAAATAAAGGGCTTTCCCACAAAATGTTATAAAGTCACTGATCTGTTGAATATAAGTAAAATGCTTCTAATTGTGATCAGTCGGACATTGTGTCTTTCAAATTACCAAGTTATGTGGTGCAGGTGTCCATTATTACCAAAAAGGCCCAAATTAATCTAGTTATTTTAGTCTTTGGTTTAATTTTTTTATGGTAAACCGCAATTTTGAAATCAAGGCATATGGAAAGCCAACTTTTTAGGGCACATGGGTACATCGATGGCACATTGAAGACATTTTTAAAAAAAATATCGATGTATTCTCTCACAAGATGCTTTAAAGGCATTGATTAACTTTGCCCAGGATTGAAAAAAAAAATCACTGTTCCAGCTAATGCTGTAATCATAATTGCAAACCTTTAGCTCAGACAGGAATCGCCTGAGTTTTATAAGCTGATCGATCGTATATCAAGATATTTACGACTGAACATTGATGTCGGGATAGAGTACCACCGAACCCTAAAGAACTCTTACGGTTGGCATACCTCGCTCTATCACAGAATACCGTACGGGCTGGAAACCCGCTCTGAAATCGCCAAGCGCTAGTGCTTGGTTTTTGTGACTGCAGCGCAGCGAAGAAGCCGAGCGACTTGCGCTAGCGATTGATCGCGATTTTCTCTTTTTAAGGATAGTGAACGGGTTCCATTTTCTCTCATACTTTCACATATCCTTAATCATATATGTAGTTAGAGGACTGCATACAATTCACTGGCATTTGAGCTGATTTTACAATTTTTCACAAAGTTAATCAATCACTTTAAGAAAACAGTCATTCATTTGCATCTTTTCAAATTTTACCATGGTTAAGTTCTATCTAAAGGACATGTCATTTTTTCTCAATATGGCCGTGCAGGTGCAAAACAAAGAGCAAAGTGTAGTTATATACAATGTATATTTAGTTGCTTTGCATCTGATTAATGTACTTTGACATTAATAATAACATTATTTACAAAAGATCAGATTTTTATGCTTCATTTGGGATACTGATCATGTAAAGATTTACAATGAGAAGAGAAACAATGTTTTAATGTTTATGTTAGAATGATATTTGTACAGACATTTCCAGCATACTGGTAATAACTTAATTCCACACTTTTATACACACTCTCGTAAACTATAAAATTCAAATAGTCATATAATTTATCACAATGGCACACAAGCAGGACTATACTGCCTGTAAAGGTGAAACTCACGAGATATTTGCATGAAGGAAAATTTTAACACTTCAGCAGCCATTTTGAATTTGGCCATCCTCTTGCTAGGGAAGAATTCAAATTTAACAAGAATTGTTAAATTGAATGGGCCATCAGTGTTACCATATTACGATGGCAACATAACATCAATGAAAAGTCAGTATATGTACATAGACTACAAATTGTTTAAAAAGAGGAAAATCAATATCTATCTTTCAGATGTTTTTCAATGTAATGGAGGATTATCATTTATCTACTGAAAACTAAAACTGAGAATAATTTGGAATTTTAAACACATAAGGAAATACTGTAAGTGCAAATTAAGTGAAAATTGAACCATTTCCAAAAGCTCACAGCTTGTTCTCCACCCTAAAATCAAACCCACTCACGGAAGCATCCATACATAGGGCTAAGTCAATTACAGTCGCAGTCACAATATAGGATGATGCAATATCTTTAATATTTAAATAAAATTCCTTTCATTGGATCTCTAATACCATGATCAAGCATGTCAACTGGAATTTTATGGCTGTTTTTGTACCATGGTGGCTGGCAATCTTGCTCCTTCAAAACTCTCATATGACTTTTGAACACACACTTGCCTATTGCACAGGAAGTCACCCCTGAATAACTGTCTTGTGTACTAGGTTATCCAGAGAATAACCTTTGGTGTACAAGGTATCCAGAAGGCTATACTGGGGATAATGTTGTACAAGGACATTCCAGGGATAACCTCGTAACCTCGAAACAAATACTATACCTGTTGCCTGGATAACCCTCGCAGTATTTATTATTCAGACAGGATCCTAGGGCCTCGAGCACAGCTCTGCTCGGGAAGTTCTCTGACGCAATCAGTTCCAAGCCTTTCCTTTGACGTTCTTTCTCCTTGCAGATGATGGCATACATCTCTGGGTCATTCTCTTTTAAGGACTGGTGTCCAAACCAACTGGTTCCATCTCCATTGCTGTTGATCACAGTCTTGGTTCCGTTTCCAACAGGCTTTCCGTTTACGGTAGCCATTTCGTCTGAAGAGGGGAGAAAAAGAATAGGAAGCAAAGTCTTTTCACAAGTGTCTGCTGATAATGAAGAAATGACTACTGAAAATAAAATTGTGTATGCATGCAAAATTCTCCAGTATACTGAAAATAAAATTGTGTATGCATGCAAAATTCTCCAGTATACTGAAAATAAAATTGTGTATGCATGCAAAATTCTCAAGTATGCATTAGGTGATTGCACAAAGCATGGGGAACTTAAGCGAAATGCCACATGGGTCTTTTGTCAGTGAATGCTTATGTCCTCACATAAATGTTCCCCTGGCATGCTAGATCATTTTCCAAATGTATTCAAACTTAGGAATGCTTATTCTTTGGCACCATAGTAGAAAACTACTGTGACCACCTGTTAATGTATGGTAGCTTGAATGCAAGATGCTTACTTGGTGCTGATGTTATGTCAGGCAAGCATATATGTTAAAAACCATTGTATCACAACACACACTGTATTTGAATTGGTCAATTCACTCACCTTGTGTCAGCCATTTTGTGATTAGTCTGCGCATGGGCAGACTGAGGTCATTCATACAAAATAGACCTGTTTACTCATGTCATGCATATTTCTTCAACTAAAGTTTCTCTAGACAATGCAAAAGCTTGCCAGATGATTGTCTGACATAGCAACAATCAAAGTCTGCAAAGTGAATTTCTCAATCTCATTCCATCAATAAAGATGCCATTAAGCATAGCAAGAGAATTAATAGTTATTATCCAGGGGTTCTGAAGAGAAGCATGCATAAAATGAAAAACATAGTAAACAGCTCTATGGTAAAAGATGTACCGGTAATCTGCATCAAATCCATTCCAATAAACGGGTGAAAGATTATTTTCAAAAAGGGAAACAAGATATTCAAGAAGAAATTTATGCACAAAGTGAGACCTCTGCATGTTTAAACTATACTCAACCAAGGAATTAAGGCCCCCCCCCCCCCCCGACACTTTTTAATGTAACTTAAGAAATATTTTATGAAATTTGCTCATTCATAAAACAATATACATGTAAAACAAAGTGCATGTACAATGTCTGCAGAATTTCCTTACCCACAATTTGATTGGTCATTTGTGGACTATTGATTTTCATAATGAAACTATGGTTTCATTGCAAGAAAAGAAAAAGAAAAAAGAAGTTGCACTTTGTGTTTCCTAATACAATGCAGTGTGTACATTGATAAGCCTATTAACTTCTTTTGTTCATGAACAGGCACATACATGTAACTTATAATTCAAATTCACAAAACTGCACTGGAATAACATGATTTTAGTGCAGTTTTATGAATTTGAATGGCAAACTATCAGTCATTACATGAACAAAAGATTAAAAGAATTGAAATAAGTATGCAAATATAAACCCTGCATTGCATTATGAAATGAAAAGTGCAACTTTTTATCTTACATACCATCTGCAATAAAAACCACTTTTTCATTATGAAACATAATCATTAGTTAAGAAATACCCAATGAAAATGCAGGTAAGAAATTTCTGCATACTTTACTTTTAAAATGAACAGTTTTCATCAAATATTTCTCAAGTAATATTAGAAAGTATCTTGGGTGGGGGGGGGGGGGGACTTACTTTTTTGATTGAGTATACATGTATATGTGGCTATTTGGGATCACTTAGGACTTGAGCTAACTCTGAAGTGGTCTATTCTGAAAGTATATCATTAGTTTTGGTGCCTGTAGAGTATGTTACTTCTTGGATATCCTATATTTCCTGAGGTTGCAGAAATACAATGTAGTACAAATGCTGACCTTTTGTGCGGTGCAACATTCCTGACCTACATGGAGACTGTACACAAATACAATGTACATGATTGATTGGCCTCTTTGTATTGTTTTGACAAGGTACTGATATTCAATGCAACAGACACCCTTCACTGAGCATAATCACACATGTATGCAAAACAAATCAATTCATAAACTACATGTCTACAAATATTCCAACAATGTATACCGGTACCTCTACCCATTCTTATTTTAAATGAGATCAATTTACATGATACATTGAAGTTAGATACAATTCATGCACACATCGACTGTACTTTGTACCAGAGTCACATAACAAGTGTCGATTTATACAAAAATGTATTCAAGATCAGAATGGGCTATTATAAATCCACTGAAGTACTGCTTTTATCAAAAACATGAATTACAGAAGCCCACAATAAAACTTCATGTGCAGATCTTTACATTTAGACACTCCACAATCCAACTCTCTGATCAGAGACAACACTCAACAGACAGGGATGAGTGCAATCTTGCATTACTCAACATAACTTTACATACCTTGTATCACTGCTCAGCTGATATTAAAGTGTGTATGGTCCAACAGTACCCAATGAGATCTTACACCAAGTAAGCCCCACTCAACTCACACCTGTTGTTTTATGAGTTTATCATGCAAAATCAGTATCAGCCCACTCCTGACATATGTACACAAAACGAGCAAACATTGTTCTTATACAGTGGTGTAGCGAGGGTTAAATTTACAGGGCTGGAGTCATGGGGAGAAGGGGTGGTAGTGATCTGAACAGGTAGATGGAATGCGATTTTACAAGGCCATGTTTGTAAGCAAAAACAACAAAACAAACACTCCTTGATGGTGGGGTGGAGGTGGTGTTGTGATGGTGGGAATGGAATGGGGTTGGATGGTGGGTTGGATGGTGTGGTGGTGGTGGTGGTGGGGTGGGGTGGGATGGTATGGTAGGTAGTGTGCTGGTGTTGGGATGTGTTGGGATGTGGAGGGATGGGGTGGTGGGGTGGAGGGATGGGGTGGTGGGGTGGAGGGATGGGGTGGTGGGGTGGGGTGGGGTGGGGTGGTGGGATAGGGTGGGGTGGGGTGGTGGGGTGGGGTGGGGTGGGGTAGAAGTGTGGTAGTGTGGTGGTGGGATGGGGTGATGTCGTGGCAGTGTTGGTAGGGATGGGGGCGGGGTTGGGTGGGGTGGTGGTAGTAGTATGTGGCATCATTGCCCCAACTACAGTGTGTAGTTAGTCAAAAACACTTTGTTCTATAGTCTTTATGATACCCTAATCAGGGAAATCCCTGCCCTTATTAACCTGAAACCTTTAATCATATAGCAGTAGGCATGTGCGCCCCCCCCCCCCCCACCCATGGCACTGGCTAAGCCTCTAATATTAATAAGAGTAGATCTACTACATGTATATGTAGCCATATCAACCACTTGCATAAAAATCAAGTCGTGATTGTCACGCAAGCAAAATCAGAATTTATTTTGTGGTGTTAGAAAGTGTTGAGGTGCATGACCAAACTGCTTCCAAAAAAAATACAATCCTAGCCTACATGTAGTCCCTAGACCAGTGGTGTAGCCAGGATTTTGTAAAAGGGGGGAGGGGCACACAAATGCAGGGCTGTTTGGGGAACTGCTTGTAGGGAGATTCATATTTTTTTCTTCTCACCAGCCCTCCAAAAGTCGCTCAGTGGGGGGGGGGGGGGGGGGCTGCTCACATTTTAAGGGTTCAGTTTTCCTCCATAATTCTCTGACACACACAAAAAAACACAAATCAAATTTTATATCTCGCACCGTCACAGACGGCAGTATATACGCGTGAGAGATTATTAGCACAATTAAATTTAGCATGCCACGTGGAACCCCCCAGCGTTGCACTGCCTTGTACTCCGTTCATCTACAGCGCAAATTCCGTGCCGACAATAATGCTGCACCCTAACCCTCCCCCTAGTAAGAAAAGAAAATTACAGATGTAGAGATCTTGATCATACAGGGCCATTTTCGGAAGGAGGGGGCTGACGCCTTTTGCCCAAACATCAACTTTTCAATTTCAAAATGTGTGCGAGCGAGCGAGCAAATTTAAAAAAAAAACTTTTCGTAGAGAAAATGTACAGAAGTTACATGCAGAAGTTACACACAAAAGTTACATAATTATCTTGGAACCTCGCTGCCCAAATATGTGGATATTCTTTCTCCTCGCTGCCCGAATATGAAGTGGTGGTTGCCCGAATATCGGAACTTTGAAAATCCTCGGGGGAGGGGGGGCTGCAGCCCATTGCCAAAGGGGGACGCCTTTTGCCCCAATATCAACTTTTCATTTTCTAAATTTTTGCGAGCGAGCGAGCGTAGAGAATATGTAGAGAAGTTACATAATTATCTTGAAACCTTGCTGCCGAAATATGTGGATATTCTGGCACCTCACTTTGCTGCCCGAATATGAAGTGGTGGTTGCCCGAATATCGGAATTTTGCCGAAGGGAGAAGCCTTTTGCCTGAATATCAACTTTTCAATTTCGAAATTTTGCGAGCGAGCGAGCAATTTTTAAAAGTTTTCGTAGTGAAAATGTACAGAAGTTACATAATTATCTGGGAACCTTGCTGCCCAAATATGTGGATATTCTTTCTCCTCGCTGCCCGAATATGAAGTGGTGGTTGCCCAAATATCGTAACTTTGCCGAAGGGGGCGCCTTTTGCCCTAATATCAACTTTTCAGTTTCTTAATTTTTGGGAGTGAGCAAAGCGAGCGAGCAATTTTTAAAAGTTTTCGTAGTGAAAATGTACAGAAGTTACATTCAGAAGGTACATAATTATCTGGGAACCTTGCTGCCCAAATATGTGGATATTCTTTCTCCTCGCTGCCCGAATATGAAGTGGTGGTTGCCCGAATATCGTAACTTTGCAGAAGGGGGCGCCTTTTGCCCTAATATCAACTTTTCAGTTTCTTAATTTTTGGGAGTGAGCGAAGCGAGCGAGCAATTTTAAAAAGTTTTTGTAGTGAAAATGTACAGAAGTTACATTCACATGATTCAGAAGTTACATTATTATCTGGGAATCTCGCACCTCATTTTGCTGCCCGAATATGAAGTGGTGGTTGCCCGAATATCGGAAATTTGAAAATCCTCGGGGGGGGGGGGGGGGGGGGGCAGCTGCAGCCTATTGCTGAAGGGGGATGCCTTTTGCCCAAATATTAACTTTCCAGCGAAGCGAGCGAGCAAAAAAATTTTCATATTTGTCCTTCTTTTTCTTTCTTTCCCTTTTCTTCCTTTCCTTCTTTATCACTTTCTTGAGGATATTATTTTTAAGATTTGCGATTGGATGAACAAGTTTTGTGACATATATATGGTGGTTGATCCAGTGTCCGAACACTTTTTCAGAAAATCAACGATAGCAAATAAAATATCAAACGAATATCTGTCAAACTTACATAATGAATGCTCAAAGTCCTACAGAAAAAGAAGTTGATGGAATTTTAAAAAGACAGCGTAGATTTAATGATATTCCCTTCCGAGTGAACCCCTTCCCAACAATGCGGCGTTTTGGTCCCTTGAAAAAGGTACTGTATTTCCGAACGTGTGAAACCTATGGGAAAAAGATACAACCTTTGTTTCAATAGTGTGGTTTTCATACGACGCGTAATCCCACGCGTATGAAAACCCATTTTAGGCGCTTAACTATACACGTTCGGTAATACAATCTGTTCGGAATTACAATCCTTGACTATACTGTTCTTCAGTTTATGTGATAATGCGTTTCATAATTAATAATGGAAAAAACGCAGTCACTTTGATGTTCGTGTTCTTCCATTAAGCTGGTGATATTATAAGCCTACGATCAGCCTATAATCATGACATTTATCACCCTCCCACCTTCTCTCTTTTTTTCTCTTCTCTTTTTCTTCTCCCTCTCTCCTTTTCTCTTTTCTTTTCTTCTCCCTCTCCCTCTTTTTTTTTTTAAGGCTGAAAAGTGGTAGGCCTACGGTCAATTCCGTACCATCCGTAGCGGCTCCGACGGGCCTGCAATTAACCATCAAATAGATTTACATTTAGATCTATACGACTTTACGAGGTTGATCTATAATCTTCAAAGACATCGGTAGATCTAGATTAATAACCTATCGTGTTCTTCCATTAAGCTTCCTATCCTGAAATTAATGTCAGAATGTTGGCGCGCGCTTTTTGAATTCACACAAGTCAAATGACTACGACTACGACTAATCGGACTAACTTTTAAGTTTTACGTTGTTTAATTATGTTTTCATTTCATTTTCACACCGACTCAGCAACTAACAGATTCGTTTCTTACCTCCGTTATTCAGCTTTGCCTTCTTTTCTACTGGTGACTCCATTTTGCTATGTGCAAATTTGTGTTTGAACTGTCGGTTGATTAGATATGATTTGAAGTCAGGAAAGCAGATTTGTTCCCTAAACGCAACGGAAGTAAACAACACGCAACAGAGCAGAGCTGAGCAGCTATATCTTCTTCAATTCGACAAGTACATGCATACAATGCAAGGCGCGCGCTTTTTCAGTTCATGAGAATGGTATCCTATCTTTCCATGAGAAGGACGTTCGTATTACACAGCAATACCTCAGCTGTGTTACTTCACTCTCCATCCGTGCATCGGTCCCTGGCCTGGTATATGGTGGGCATGCCATGTGCAGAGGGGAGAAGCCGGGGGAAGGGGGGGGGGGGGGGTGTGGACTAGCCATGGGGAGTATTGGAGGGGGTCCACGAAAACGGGCCGGTCGATATTTGGCTCGAGAGCCGGTTGATTTGTGGTCTGAGGGCCGGTTGATCAAAAAGGAATCTATAACCACTTTATGCTAAGCACATAGATACTGCAACCTGCACCCCCTACTCCACTCATTTCCGGAAAAGTTTCATTGTGGTGTTGAAGTGTTCCGTAGAAGGTATAGGCCTAGAGAAGTGTAAAATTCTTTTGCACTTTAGGCTTAACGTAGTCCCTGAAAGTCTAATTTTGCTAATAACTTGGTCGTTTTTTTTTTAAAGGTTTGATCAATAATTATATTACGCTATAATAATGAGAAAATGACGAGTGAAAAATATTTTTCAGAAGAGAAGGGGCTGAAATACACTTATTTGTCAAATTATTAGTTTCCCAAGCATGGGTGTCGATCCCCGGGGGGGGGTGGGGGTATATCTCCCACCCCAGTGGCGGCACCAGGATTTTTAAATTTGGGGGGGGGGGCAAATGGAGGGCAAAAGAAAATGTTGGGGGGGGGCAAGGGCGGACAAAAAAAATTTTGACACTTTTTGTAGTGAAAATGTACAGAATATTCGGCTATAAACCTACCCAGATATGAGGACATTTTGAGCATCTAGCTGAACTGCCCGATTATAAAGAGGTGTTAGTTATATACTGCGAGCGAGCAAAAATTTTGACATTTTTCATAGTAAAAATGTACAGAAATTACATATTCGGCTATAAAACTACCCCAATATGCATGAGGACATTTGAGCATCTTGCTGCCGGATTATGAGGTGGTAGTTATTTATTGCGAACACTTTTTGTCGTGAAAATGTACAGAAATTATATTCGGCTATGAAACTACTGCAGATATGAGGACATTTGAGCATCTTGCTGCCCGATGATAAGGTGGTAGTTATACATTGCGAACGGGCAAAAATTTTGAAACTTTTTGTGGTGAAAATGTACAGAAATGATTATTTGGCTATAAAACTACCCCAATATGAGGACATTTGATCATCTCGCGGCCTGATTATGTAGTGGGAGTTATAGGCCTGTATTGCGAGCGAGCGAAGCGAGCGAGCAAAAATTTTGACACTATTATAGTGGAAATGTACAGAAATTATTCGGCTATAAAACTACCCAAATATGAGGATATTTACAAGAGCTGAGCGAACAAATTTGCCCCATGCCCCCCCCCCCCCACCTTGATGCGCCACTGCTTTCCAAGTTTCCGTTTTCTTTCTTTTTCCTTCTTTTCTCCATTCCTTTTTCACTTTTTTCTTTCCTTTTCTTTTCTTTTTCATTTTCCACCCTTTTATTTTTTTTCACTCCGAAAATTATGGGGGGGGGGGCAACTGGGGGGGGGGGGCAAATGCCCCCCATGCCCCCCTTGGTGCCGCCCCCAAAATTTGAGGTGGGAGGGGATGGCCTGTATTATCATTCCCCCAATATTTTTGGATAAAATGAATAAAGCCCCGTCTTAACAGACACTTTTTAAAACGCCTCGACCGGGTTGATACCGGGTTAGATTTCTTTACGGCGCGCCGGGGTGGACCACCCGTGGTTTTATCACCTGCTGTCCCGCTTTTTTAACCCGGCATCAGGCCCGACTCCGTCCGGACGCGGTCTATTAAAACGGGGCTTAAGAATTATGATACATTAACTTAAAACTAATGATTATCCAAACTCAATATGTTTGATCTTGAAATACCATCACATTCTTTAATGATTAGAAGTACGGAAATAAGAAATGCCATCTTTTCAATGCAAAAATATCGAAGAAAATTCGTTCCCTCGCATTGTTATTCTCAATTAAGGGGTTCCGTCCATTGGCGTAGATCCGTGCATTCCTTCTTTTCATTAAAAAAACCCATTTTGGGATGCTCTAAAATGCACGTTTTATAGAGTTACAGATTTTTGAAAAAGTCCTTGGTGTGGGAGGGGGGATAATCCTCCAACACCCTCCCCCGCTCGATCGCTTCACTCCTTTGCCGGAACCCCCCCCCCCCACCAAATTTGAGGTTGGAGGGGATGGCCTGTATTGATCCCCCAATATTTTTGGATAAAATGAATAAGAATTATGATACATTAACTTAAAACTAATGATTATCCAAACTCATTATGTTTGATCTTGAAATACCATCACATTCTTTAATGATTAGAAGTACGGAAATAAGAAATGCCATCATTTTAATGCAAAAATATCGAAGAAAATTCGTTCCCTCGCATTGTTATTCTCAATTAAGGGGTTCCGTCCATTGGCGTATAGATCCTTACATTCCTTCTTTTCATTAAAAAACCCATTTTGGGATGCTCTAAAATGCACGTTTTATAGAGTTACAGATTTTTGAAAAAGTCTTTGGTGTGGGAGGGGGATAACCCCTCCAACACCCTCAACCGCTCGGTCGCTTCACTCCTTTGCCGGAACCCCCCCCCCCCCCCCTATCATGAACACGGATCGACACCCCTGTTCCCAAGTTATTATTTTTTTCTTACGACCTATCCTCTTAACCCTTTCAGGACGGGAATTCTTTAAGGGCTAAATTGATCACATTTTGTTCTTCAAATTGGCAATAATAATATTTTTCTTTTAATGCTACATGGTTCTAATAAAATGTAATGCCTTTGAAAACAACATATATGGTTAGGAACGTTGTCGAAAAGTTGAAAAAGTTGCCAATTTGGATAAAAAACAATGATTTTCAACCTCTTGATGTGTTGCCGATTTAAGGATTTTAAAGCTTATTCTCGTTTTTAAAATTTCTGGCATCCAACGCAATATGGTTATGCAACAAAAAAATGGATTGAGTGTGTGCAGAAATTTTGCTTTTTCTACTCATGCATGTGGTATATTTCTTAGAGCTCTGAATAAAAAGTTATTGAGCCAAACCACAAAATGTGGTCAATGTCTTGAAAGGGTTAATTGCCCCATGCAAATTGTCATATTTTACACCTGTTGTTTTCTTATATCAATGAAGATATTGATTTTATTAAGATAGTTAGGGCTAGCTTTGAATTTTCATGGAATCATATTCGTTTTGTTGGATTATTCTACAACGAAATATTTGGCAAGGAAGCGTGGAGGATTTGAATTGAATTTTCTGGATAGTATTGTGATAGTACAGGAAAAAATATCTTAATTAGAATATATTTCTTTTGGATTTTATGTTTTTAAAGATGATATATGATCCTAATATTTGGTTATGTCAAGAGATGATCTGTACTGATTTGACGTTTTTGGGTAATTTATATTACCCGTTAAAATCTATAGACACCGAACTGTAACATTTACTTTCATGATTGATGGTCAGAACTAATTGTTGTTCTCTATGTTAAATCATGGACCTACTACGTAGTAGGTCCATGGTTAAATGCAGCTGCATGTCATAGGCTTAACTATGCTGCTCTTGTGCATGCTGTGTATTTTCTTCTTCTGATGTCAAAATGCGTTTCTTTTCCTTCTATTCCTTTCAGAGGCGGCGCTCCCTGAGGGACAGGGGGCACAGTGCCCCCACTTTCTCAAGTACCCCAAAAGTGCCCTTTTTATTTCTGGGGAAAAATGTCCCCTTTCTTTCTGATAAGTGCCTTTTTTACTACTAAAAATGCCCTTTTTTTCTAATAGGTTGCCTTTCCCCTTCAGATAAGTTTGTTTATTTTATTTATTCACGGATAAAAACAATATACAATTATTGTGCCCGCATTCAGCTAAAAATTGTTTTTCAGAGAGGCTTTGATAAGTGCCCCTTTTCAAACATGATAATTGCCTCCTCACTATTGAGGTTCCCTTTTCTCCTTCTGATAAGCGCACTTTTTACTTCAGATAAGTGCCCCTTTTTCTTTCTAATAAAAGCCCTTTCCCCCTTCTGGTAAGTGCCCCTTTTCACCTTTTGAAAAGTGCCCCTTTTCAAATCTAATAATTGCCCCTTTTCTCTTTAATATTTGCCTTTTCTACTTTGATAACTGCCCCTTTTTTACTTGTGATAAGTGCCTCTTTCCACATCTAATAAGTGCCCTCTCCTCTTCTGATAAGTGCCCCCTTTTATAACCTATATCTCACTGTTTCTTACAAAAAGAGCTTTATCTAACTTCAAAGAATCGGGGTGATTTTATATGTAATAACAGGTACCCATATTACTACAACTACAATATAGGGCAGTGGAGCTGGAGGCAAGAAGGGCACAATCCCATCCTCCCCCCCCCCCCCCCAGTAAAAGATTTATAATTCCCCTCAGTCGAATATGCCCATAATTTATACGTACAATTAAGTAAGGGCAATTTTTTCTGAAAATTTTTCCAAAAGCTCGCTAGCTCTTACAAATTATGAAATCAAGGAGATCGCAAAAAGTATGTTGATATCGATGGAATCCTAAAGAAAAACAACAAGGTTGATGTACGAATTAAAAAAAGATCATTAGATATTCCCCCCAAATTAATTTGCGGTTGTCATCTTCATTCTATCGCTGTAAAGAGACGAAAGGGATGACAGAGAAAGAGATTACGTTTAAAACTCTAACCTTATTTGGGAACCCTTATAAACTGTAAAACCCTGTGATGTCAAAAAGTATACAAGTTTTGTATCCTTATCTGATATGACATTTTTACGAGCCGAATCTATTACTTTTTGAGGGCGGGAGGGGACGAAACCCTTTCAAACCATTCTAATTGGTATTCGTGATTTTCACTTCTCCTTCCTCGTCAATCTTGAACCTTTGTTGTAGGCCCTCTGTAAAATCAGATTCGCTTAAAATATTAAAGTTATATTATTACTGTTAAAAATAAGATTAAAAAGGAATAGATGAAACGAAACGAGAACATGCACAATGAAAAGAAAAGATCCATATTGATCAACGCCATGTAATTGTAGGAAAAAATCGATATGTAATATTATGAAATAAATGTAGTATGAGTTTTAACTGTGTGGTGAAGTTCTTGATATTTTTTCTGTAGTAAAACAAGCCTCAAAAGTAACACATTCTATACATTTCATGTCAAGTATATATACATGGATATTGGATATACAACATAAACTACTGAATTTTGTAATTCCCATAGGCTTAATGCTGGAGCCAACCGGTTCTTGTATAGACAATGGGTTAATTAAATCAATTTCTAGACAAACCCACGACTGCTCAACAATAATAATGATGGTATATATACAGCATATACTCAACAGATGGCGCTATGCTAATTCTCGTCTATTCACTATGATTTCTCTCTCACAGAGACTCATGCTGAAGAGCTAAAACACTATCAGGCACTGCAGGTGAAAGGCTCATTTCTCCGAAAATTGATACTTCCTATTTAGCCCTTCATGACTCCTTTCCCCCTTTTACAAAATTCTTTTGACCTGATAGATACTTATAGTTGCCTCTTATCTCAAGAAAAATATTAATTAGAATGTCGTTTTCACAGTAATTAAAGAAAGACGTATACTCGACTTTCTGCTATCGGTACTTCGGCCAATATGTTTCTTGTATTCAACCTCTGTCTGCATGCATTATAATCAGTTTATTACTATCTTTCGAAAGCCAGCTAATACGAAGAATCATAATAATTGGCTAATCACTATGTGAAAATGACAGATACATATGGTTCTTGAAATTTCTTTATTATCAATACCCCGATTTTCTTGTACAGTTTGAACAATTCGTGAAGAACTTCCAGCTTGAACATAAAGACAAAATTATAATATTTTTCATTTTTCATATTTATTCGGGAATAGATGTTTTTTTTCTTAATTCTACATACTATTATTTACCTGTTCAGTTGAGTAAACTGCTATAGTTTTTTTAAAATATAACTTTGTATAAGTATAACTCTGTTTATAAAGTGATAATTAACGCCCTTCTGGTTCTCAGCAGACAATTTGTAATAGTAATATCTATTTTTATTATTTCTTTGTAAAAATGAAGAAAAAATATATAGAAACAGGTTTGGAAATGCACAAGAATAATCATATATCCAGGTCCATGATAATTCGGGTTCAAGACAGATTGGTTTTCTTCACAAACAATGGCGTAGCTCGGGCCTATAGTAGGACACTGGCATCAAGAGAGAGAGAGAGAGGGGGGGGGGGGGGAGGGAGGGAGGGAGAGAGGGAGAGAGAGAGAGAGAGAGTGAAATAGAGAGAGAGAGAGAGAGAGATGGAGAGAGAGAGAGAGAGAGAGAGGGAGGGGGGGGGGCACTGGCCTTTATGGATGAATTGAATACAAATTAACAAGCCTCCCACTATAGCAGAGATAGTGGGAGGGGTGCTAGCATCTTCTTGTCTATCCCCATCCCTTTCTTTTTCTCACTTTTCCCATTTCCAGTGTTCATAATTTGGGGTGGGGGAGGGGGGGCATGTGTCCTCTGCCCCCTACTGCACTGTTTAGTATTATTTTCTTTTGTTTTCAACAGAAAGACATAAAACATGCACATGACACGAATTTTGTTTCCAAAAATTCTGCATCAGTGTCTTTTTTTGATAATATTTGAGTTCAAACACGTACGGGCCTTCAATCATTCGTTAAAAAGACACCGACGATCTGCTAATATGGACCTTACTACTAGCTGCCTACTTCTCTCGAGATGAGAATTTACCCATTTTTTGCTTCGTGGTTTACGAATTTCAATGGATTGTCATATGGGAGGGCCCGGTAAAACGCCTCTTTTGTCATGTCAATGCTGTTGGGCTGCCCCTAACTAGGACACCCCCAACGGACTATGGGAATGGCAAAATGGCTATTCTGCCCTGATTGCTTTTAAAATAGGTGTGTGTGTGGGGGGGGGGGGCTGTCCTATTACACCCCTCATTGAAGTCCTCCCATTGCATCTTTCCATTTGATTCCATGCTAGCAAGCCTAAAGACTTCCACGTGGGCACGTCTCTACTTTGTTTACATTACATCATCGCACCCTTCATGAATATTCACTCAATTACAGAACTTCCTTTTTGCGGCTATTTGAAGGTCTTGTCATCATATCTTCGAGCAATCGAGACTTTAAGAGCGCAGGAACTTATCCAGTTCGTGTGTGTAATACATGTACATAGTCACTCTCAATGTACAGAGAAGGAACTATATATATATTTTTTCTGACAAGTGTAAGTTTCTACATGCCCATTCGGATTGTAATATCATGCGATCGATAATTTTCGCTGGTGCGCCGAGAGAGCTTTTCTACTGGAAAAGGATTGCAGAGCGAACTATTGTGTTCAATGTAAGTCTGAGGGTACGGGTTTGAATGGGAATTATCTGTCTTCGGATTGCTGCACCTCATACTACTACTATAACTGTATTCCGTACTTATCCGCTGCATGCCCCCCGTCATAATAATAGCCTCGCGTGTGTTTCACACGCGAACGGGTGATCGTTAGCGCTCTGTGCATGCAGTCCAGATCCACGGAAGATCTGTGCGGAATTGAGTATTATTGTCGCAGTGTTAGCTGTTCTGATGTACAGATAGCGTATCAAAACTGATTGTTCTTGTAGAAGACGGTTTGAAATCTTCAACCCTCACACGGCGTAGACATATGTCCTCACTGTCTGCTCTAAGAAGGACCCAGTCCTGATGTTTTCAAGCGAGAGGAGTTTACATTCTGATTCAAAAGGCAGAGTTTTGGAGTGGCCGCTGCGAAGCCCGTGTCGGTATGAAGCTGAAGCAGCGAGTCGTGCTGGCGAGTGTCGCCGTAGTTCTGGGGTTCATGTTTGTCATCGCTATGCAGCAAGCCGGTCTCGAACCCATCTCGGGGAGCTTCGATCTCAGAACTCGAAACAAAGATGGCCCTTTACCCGGAGGAGTAGATCTTCTTCTGAAACCAGGAGATAAAATAGACAACAATGGGGTAGTCATGCTTCGAAGACAACTCGAGAAAGTGGACTCGAAATCAGGGGGAGCGCGTAACGGTACTACTAGATTGGAGGGGGCGGGTGGGGAGAGGGGTGGTACTTCCAATAGAACAGGTGTGTATCCTGCCTTACCTCTGGGTGGAAGATTCCCCCAGCCGCCGGTCCAACGGCCGTCTGGGTTTCCAAAGGAGGGGAATTTTTATAACGTAGGGCACAAATTTGCCGCATCACTTGAAAGAACTTACCAAAGAACGACTGATGCAAAGTACGACAACTTTTTCAGGGAAGTGAAAAGTGGAAATGTTGTTCCTGACAAGGCAGAACCATTAATTCGTCAGAAGCGAGCAGCAAGGTAAGATAAAAATGATTTATTTTTATATTTTCATTGTGTATGAACATTGAACAGGTTCCAAGAAGTATATAGCACAAGGTCCTTTATGATAATTATTTGGTAGCCTAATATGATTGTTTCTGCTGCTGATACTACTATACAAGTTCTATTTTTACAAAGTACTGCTCAATACTACTACTGATATTGTACTGCTTCCGCTAGTATTACACGGAGTTATAACTCCTTGCTATTACTACTACATGTACTTTACATTTTCAGCTACAGCAACAGCTACTACTACTATTCCTTCTTCCACTACTACTACTACTACTACTACTATACTATACTATACTACTACTACTACTACTACTACTACTACTACTACTACTACTACTACTACTACTACTACTACTACTATACTATACTACTACTACTACTACTACTACTACTACTACTACTACTACTACTACTACTACTACTACTACTACTATACTATACTACTACTACTACTACTACTACTACTACTACTACTACTACTACACTACTACTACTACTATACTACTACTACTACTGCTTCTACTACTACTACTACTACTACTACTACTACTACTACTACTACTACTATACTACTACTATACTATACTACTACTACTACTACTACTACTACTACTACTACTACTACTACTACTACTACTACTACTACTACTACTATACTACTACTATACTACTACTATACTCCTACTACTACTACTACTACTACTACTACTACTACTACTACTACTACTACTACTACTACTACTACTACTACTACTACTACTACTACTACTTACTACTACTACTACTACTACTACTACTATACTACTACTACTAGATCTACTACTACTGCTGCTACTATCACTACTACTATTTAATTACTACATTGCATGCTCCAGAGAGAACTATAGCCCATTCAAGATGATGACTGATTGCTACCGTAATGTTGCTGCTGCACGAAACTATACTACTACCTGCTAGGTGATCCACCATGATTGTTTTCATTCCTTTGAAAAACAATGAGAGAGATTGTGGTTTAGTGTTTAGCCTTTAGTGAGTATATTTTCACTCAGAGCTAGAACATGAGAGATGAACAGTGTATTAATACATGTACTTTCAGTTATATTTTAACGTACATGAATTTGGTGCGTCATACTGGTATAATATAAGCAGTCTATAATCCAGCTTTAAATACCCTAATCACAATTATCGGTTGTGAATAAAATCAAGCCTACATGTATATTGCATTTAATGTATCATATCATTAGAACTGTTAAATGTTTTGCTCGATACCAGACCTGCGTGGAATTGATTTTAATTAGAATCACTCACTCTATACTTGCGCATATAGCCTGCCTTGAATTCAATTAACAAATTAATGTCGCGCTGGATATAGACCTCGGAGAAGTCAACCTCACATCAACATAATATGTCTAATTCAATAATAATACCGTTTGGTGAGAGACTGGAAAAATTCAGGTAACGTTTTACTCATTGCTGAGAGACTGGAAAAATTAAGGCAACATTTTACCTATTGAGTTGGTGTCACTAACACTGATAGCCCTGGTTGCAATTATTAAACAATAAATGTCATACACTGTTGAAACCAAAGCTGTGTAATTAATTTATGTTTCTGTCAAAATAAAGTTACCCACAAGCACTTTGTGCATGTCAAATTCATACATACAATATTATTGTAGATGTAGATGACCATTATTAGGGAAGGTTTAAAAATGGAAAGGTTTGAAAATGCTATTTATATTCATCACATGTTGCCTAAATCATATACTATTTCAAAATTGTTTTGAAGATACATAAAAGTAATCTGTTGGCACTTATCTTCAAAATAAATATGATTCAAACGCAGTCATATTCATTTTATTTGTACACTTTATAAAGTAAATGATTGTGACTGCATGCGTTTAACTTATTTTTGAAGATACACAAAATATCTGTTGGCACTGGATATACAACCAATTATGCTTACAGAACTATATGAAATTCTATCTCATTTGAGATGACATTTACAAGTCGGGCACCCAGGTTTTATTTTGTGGAGAAAGTGTGATATGAAAATTGTTGTGTCTCTCTGGAGAATAAGACCTCGTTTTATCAGCTGACTCGCGGGACGGGTTCCTGGCGGCGAAATGAAATATGGAGGAACATTATTACGAGGATCGAGAGTGTAGTGAACCCGATATAAAAACATCACCATTGCGGTTTACAATATAGGGTATGCCTCTAATTATGCGGAGAATATCAGTCCAGTGGATTTCTGTTATTATTCATGAAAAGTTTATAGTCGAACAATATATTAATTTAATTGGAAAGCTCATATGGAATTACTTTTTACTGCTTTGGAAACGAAGTGAACAGACTGTACATCATTTAATCAAGTATTCAAGTAAATTGAAATTATTATTTTATACCCGTATTAAAAATGATTAATTTTACCGAGGTGAAAGTATGGATTCGTCATGTTTAAGGAAAGGATAACGGCATTGACCTTTTGAAATTAAAATACGCTTTTTAAACCTCACTAGCATGAGTATAATTTTGGAATACATTTTTGTGCCATGTTATCATGACTACACAATTTATGATTTAAAAATACCCTTTTTATATATACCACAATATTATGACTATGATGTAGATTATGCTCTTACACCACTATATTAAGTATTATCATGTTTACATGAGCACGATGAGGCACCCCGTATGTGCATGCATTAAAAGAATGTTTTGTAAGTACACCGTGAAGTGTGACAAATTAGAAGTCAACATGACACTTTACGTAAATCCAGTTGATTGTATATAAAGCACCCACGTGCATCGAAGAAAAAATACTGCAATTTTATACATTATACTTCAAAGTTGCAAACTTTACCTGGGTTGAGTCATGTCCGGAGTTGGCATACGTGATTATGTTATCGTAAAACCTTTGATCTTTTTGGATCGCTACTCTTGAAGTTTGGCATATCAATCACAGAACAAACGATTGGAAATTAGAGCCCTTATTCTGTTTATCTCTCAAGCCCTCGATGAAATGTCAATATTATTGTCTATTGTGTAACAGAAAATTATTGACCAGATTTTCAGTGAAACATGCGCATGTATATAGGCATGTATGTGCGTTCATGTCCATGTCATATTTTTATTATGATTCAGAACAAAGAAATGAAAGTAACAACAGAACAATGGAGCCCCCTACCCTCCTCAACTATCCACAATCCATCAAAGTCCTCTCTTTCTAATTATGTCAAATTTTCTTCCATCCACCTGTCCACCCCAGCTCTCTCACCCAATCTCTCTTACCCCATTTCTCGCTCGCCTCTCTCTCTCACCCTCTACACACAGCCCCTACATGTACATGACAGTATGTATACCCCTCTCCCCCTCTCTCTTTCTCCATCTCTCTTTCTCTCTCTCCCTCTCTTCCCCTATATCTCTTGTTATGGGCAAGTCCAAGCTATTTTGTCCCATGCATTGCTGACCACATCTAAGATTTCAGTATATCCGATGACTGTATCAAGCTGATAGCCCTCCTAGAGCTTGGATCAGACAAACTATCAATTAAAATAATATTTTATATGTCACAGTTCCATAGTACAATTCCATGATACTTGTTAACGTATGGAACAAACCTTGGACTTGCCCTTACATTTCTATTTTTTCACATACATAATTTATAAATGCAGAAGGTACTTTCCAACCCATTATCCCCTTATTGTTCTCTCCATATGGCTTGTATTAACCTCAATGCTACCCTCGTGTTAGATAATACAATCACGACAACTACAATGTATACCATTATAATGCTCTCGTATATTCATTCTCATAAATATGAAAGTTGATAGCATTCGGCACCTCCCAGGGGCGGATCTATAGCATTTTTCCAAGGAGGGGGTTTGAGGGGCTGAGCTAGGTATTGCGAGCGAGCGAAGCGACCGAGCCCGAGCGAGCGAAGCATGCGAGGGGGGAGGGTGTGGGAGGGGGGATACCCCATTACCCCCCTCCCACAGTAGGGAGATTTTTCATTTTTAGGGTTGCCAGCTTGCGATTTTAAGCATACTTGCATGCTCTATTTTTTCTCTTTTTTGTTTTTTGTTTTCCTATTAATGTTTACTTGGCAGCCCAAGGGGGGGGGGGGGGGGTGGGGGTTTAAACCCCCTAATCCCCCCCCCCCCCGTAGATCCGCCACTGCCTCCCGGCGAGTAATATTGTGAAGGTAAAATGAAAACAAACACCGAAAATGAATTAGTTCGAAATATTACAGGTACATATTTCATTTCAATATTTGTTTTAGATGTTTTGTTGTTGATAGTAACGGTTAAGTGATACAGTATTGTGCCATCTATACTGAACTGCGGCCCATGTGTTACCGTTCTCTCAATAAAGTTAGTATATGAATCAGCAATAATGCTCTGAATAATTATTATGACTTTGTTTTTAATACTTTCAAATGATCCCTATGTGACGTATCTCCATGCAGGAAGCGAGTATATAAATGCGTGGCATTGAAATGCTAGCTATTCACAGCTATCGGAAATTGGCTTGGAAAATGATCAAGAACTGATCAGCACATACCGTCAAAGACACTTAAGATGACATTGTATTCGAAGTCATTTCACGTCGGTATGGTGAATTTCTTGAACTCTCGTGCATTGTCAGGTCAAAGAGCGTCAATATTGACTCCTTTTCTGAGATTTTAGATCTACTGTTTAATACTCTGTCATATTCAAAGGTCGAGTAAACAATTTATTGAGAATCTATTCAAAACCTCAGCCCAAGAGCCCTGTTTTTGCTCCCTAACCATATAGTGGTCATAATGTTCTATGTCTTCAGGATAACGAGTGCGTTAATGCGTTTCATGTCTACATGTATTACACAATGCAGATATAGGCCTAAGATACAAGACACATTATAACTTTTATAAGACAAAACATTGTGGTATAGTGGCTCTATTTATGGTTAAAATTTGAACGAAGATTAAATATCTCAATCTTTGCAAGAATAACCAGTTTAGTCCTTTCTTTCTTTTTACTTATAATGATGATTTTATATGATTAATAATAACAGGCATTTACCACGGTCTTTCTTATAGTTGATACTTTGTAGTTTAGAAATGTATGCCTAAATCATCATGATCAATGCGAGTCTGTATAATAGACCAAACATCTTCGAAATTGAGAGGATGAAAAGTATTTTACACTATTATCAGGGTAATGCAGTATTGATAAATCAATACTTGCTTGTGATTTGTGTTACTTTGGCATTTTGAAATACAAAAAAATAAAAAATAAATAAAATCATTAATAAATAGTCCCTGGAAATTTCCCAGGATCCACCCCTCCCCATCTCTCTATCTACATGTATCTATCTCTCTTACTCTCTCTCTCTCTCCCTATCTCTTACTCTCTGTCTCTCACTTCGTTTCAGAAAACAGAATATCAGTATTCGTGGTATTAGATGACACTAGAGGCGGATCCCAGTCGTCAGAAAGGGACTGGGAGGATTGGGGGAGAGGGCAAAAAAGTACAGTTTTGTTTGAAAAGTCCCCAGTCAGTCCCACTCAGCTCTCTCACGCAGCCGGGGGATGGGGGTGGGGGTGGGGGGGGGGGGGGGGTAAGAACATTTACTCCATCATCTTTTCCGTACTTTGTTCTCAAATAGCCGGGAGGGGGGGGGGCTGCCCCATACCCCCGCCCCAATGCACCCCTGGATGATACAACTAATCGATGTTAGATTATTACATCCCTTCGACAAGACCATGCCAAGCCGAATAAATCCACCGTTTTCCTCCATAAACTTCCCCTTTACTGATCCCCAGGAATTGCCATGAATATGACAAATCTAATAAAACCTTGCCAAATTCCAATATTCATTCTTTTATTCTGATCTCTTTGCTTGGAATATGATAATAACAATCGGAATTATCCTTGATTATGATTAGGCGGCTTAATGGAAAAATGAAATTCAATTAAAGCTCACACAATGAAGAAAATTACATTTTTAATAATTGTTGTTCATTGCTTTCTGTCATATGTTTATCTTCATTCTAAAATATGGTGATACGGGTATTATGTAAAATTGATCAGAAACCAGCTTAAAAGAAACAATCCTTCCAATATTATTTTCTCATGTTATAATTTATGTTATTATACATATGTTTTTATATTTGGTAAATGAAATAAAATTAAATAAAATTCAAACAAGATACTATAGAAATAAAACTTTTAGGATACCGTAACGTTTATCACCATTTTATTATTTGTCTTTCCTTTATATCTCATCTCTGTGCTCTGTCATGCATTGAGAATCCATATGCAATGTGCTTTGGTACTATATAGAAGGCCTTCATATAATGATATGATTATAGATTTAGGTTTGTCATGTAGGCTATACCATTATTTATTTCTTTGGTCTTCTCTGATCTTTTGGTTTTTCTTTTTTCTTATACGAAGTTAAAATAAAAAAGGATAAACAGTAACAAAAAGAGCTCTAAACAAAACAGTAATAAAACATCTTTATCAAAAAAAAAAAAAAGAAAAGAAAAGAAAAGAAGAAAAACCCCCCCCCCACTAATTTGTTTGTGTATGATGTAACCTCTCTTGAAGGAAATCATTTTTGCCACTTCATTATTCTTTTTTTTTTGCTTTTATTGCAAGAGCTCGTGAGACACTAGGGGGAATTGAAAGTGATATAAGAGAAAGATAAATGTCGAGTCTTGTATAATATTGAACAAATGAGTTTCTATTTTTGCTTGTTATGACACAAGTTTTTATAAGAATAACATCATAATTATATCCCTGAAAGTACGAGGGAGATAAAAGTAACATACGTAATGGGGAAAATATAGGTTTGTGTCTTTTCAGCTAACATGTAAACAATGGATAAAATGAATGTGATTGCTTGCTTGACGTTCAATCTAATAACTGTTTTAATAGACTTCAGACAGCTCATTAGGAGTGACAATGGCAAAATGAACAAAACAACTCGTTCTCAGAATATGTCTAGACATTTATTTGCAAATGAATAATAATTGTTCCCACGTCTCGTTTTTTTTTCTTTCTGTGTTTTAACTGATGACAGTGTTGGTGCTTTTGAGTTTCTAAATTTGAATTTTCTGGCGCTTGTTATTCCAACAATGGAAGTATGTTGCCTGATAATGAGGTCACAAGGGTACCGATGGGTAGGGGAGATATTAGATAAAGAAGGAGGGGTGGCGAGTGAGATAGATAGATAGATAGAGAGAGAGAGAGAGAGAGAGAGAGAGACAGTGAGAGGGAATAAAACAAGAAAGTGGAAAAGAGGATAAGAGAGAAGGGGAGTGGGGGGGGGGTATTAGAAATCTCAGGGGTTACAATTTTTAGAAAACAGAGATAGAGGAGAAAATATATTATCATTAACATGATTAAGCAACAAATACGAAAATTGACAGAAAATAAATACGAAGGGAATCAGGGGGGGGGGGGGTGAGACATTACAGAGAAAAATAAATAGCAGCCACCACCAATCATTGCCAATCGAAGGGTCAGTCTTGGAATTTATTTGTCCAGATGTCCAAATTCATAATGGCAATTTGCAAAGTGATTTCAGATTTCAACTGACAGGAAAATTGGACAGGCCTTGTGCACGGGCTAATGTACGAAACGATTCCTCTCTTCTGATTTTACAGAATTATTTTGTTTAGTCTGCACAGACGGATCGATATTGATTGAGGCTTTCATCGGTCAGGTCTGCCAAAGCATATTTGCTTATATTACTGACCATCTGCTGTTTTACAATCTTTGCAGCCTTTAGGTTATCGCGAATATCGTGAATTTACTTTGGAATTTTTCATATATGTTAAACACCTCTTTCGGCAATCCCAAGTCACACAATTTTTATAAGAGGAACGACACAGTACAATCGTATGTCATCCTCCTTTTTTTTTTTTTTTTTTTTTTTTTTTTTTTTTACATTAAACGACGGGTATATTGGCACCGAAGTTGAGGTTTAATTTCTTTATCAATTGAATTAATAAAAAACCGCATTATTTTACAGTAATGAAATTCGTGGATTAATTTGGTTTCCTTTAAAATTACATAATGTGAGCTGAAGTTAAAACATAATTGATTATGTTTTGAAACAAGTCATGTAGTACTAGTGTTTCATTAGACGTTAGATGATACGATTAGAGGTCACAAATACAATGGCCATTTATCAACGCTCGTTCGTTGTATGTGGGGATGTGAAAGCAGACACAAGTTTCCTATTCAATCCACACTGTACTATACAGTCAAAGATACGATGACTTTCACATTTTGACTATGATTTTATGAGTATTTCAATGAAGATAAAATGGTGTTATGATAACGTTCTAGTTTTCTACATGTATTAGTTAATATAATTTCAATGACTCGTGTATATGATTGTCTTGTCATGTCACCGTAGGCCTACAGTGCAGCCGCTCTATTTTGTGCCAAGA
This sequence comes from Heliocidaris tuberculata, assembly GCA_025618425.1. Classification (NCBI taxonomy): domain Eukaryota; kingdom Metazoa; phylum Echinodermata; class Echinoidea; order Camarodonta; family Echinometridae; genus Heliocidaris; species Heliocidaris tuberculata. The sequence continues at coordinate 46,329,797 of CM046836.1, forward strand.
TGTATGTAGTTGGTCATTTTTTCATTTAATGAAAAATAGAATGATTTAGCTAGAGGCTGGAGAGAGAAGAAATGCGTATATTGCAGTGTTGTAGTCGAGACCGAGACCACCTCTTCCGAGACCGAGATTTCTAGAGACCGAGACTTTCCCTTCCGAGACCGAGACCGAGACTATCCTTTCCGAGACCGGGACCACCTCTTCTGAGACCGACATCTCTAGAGACCGAGACCGAGACCTTATTAAGTTTAAAGGAAAATGAAACTCAACATACTAGTTAGTTGAAAGTCTTAAAATATCTGGAAATTACTCCTATTTTATAGCAAGTAAAACAATATTTCCAAACTATGCAGTTTTTAAGTCGGGTCTCGAGAGGTCTCGAGACCGAGGCCTTGAGGTCCAAGACCGAGAAATTGAGCCTCCGAGACCGAGACCGAGACCGAGACGAGACTTCTAGGTCGAGACCCTATAAAACCCGTCTCGAGACCTACAACACCGGGCAGTGACACTGGTTATTGTCAGTTTTGTCGCAACATTCTGCCAAAACATGCATGCACATGCGTGCGTAGTTCTTAGTGTATGTTCCATTCATATATCACTCTTATTTATACACGCTCTTTAATCTAAATGCAAACAAGCAAAATTGATTTGATGTACTAATACTTTTTCTTCAAGTCTTCGTCTATGACTGACCTTTAGAGGCATTACAGCAATGTATCATCGTGATTTTGGTAAATACATGTAGTATATAATAATATTGTAAAATATGAAACAATGTACTGAAACTTAAATTGATTTTGTCGGAGAACTTGGCGCATTGTTCACAATATTATGCATGCATCCTGTGCATTTTAGCCCACCTGGGGCCCGTTGCACAAAACTGGCGTTTAATCGCAACTCCTAAAAATCAAACGCAACTCCTTAATGCGCACTTCTGATTGGCTGAAAATAAAGTTGCGTTTGATTTTCCTGAGTTGCGTTCAAACGCAAGTTTTGTGCAACGGGCCCCTGGACTGATTATCATCATATCAATTTCATTTTCCCTCAACATTTTCTTTCTTTCATTTAAAATGAGAACAAAGCTAATGTCTGTAATAACGGAACCACATTTTTCCACAAAGTATCAAGGCTGTATAAGACGCAGTTTTCAATTTCAATTTGAGTGAATATGGGAAAACCATTACTGCATCAGGTAGGGAAATTGTATTCCAGTAATCTGGTAATGTATAGTGTGGTTCTATACCTGGCATTTTTTGTATTATGTGACAGGAAAATAATGATTAATCAGAAAGCAATCTCGTTCTCAGAAGGGAATTCAAGAAGAGAGGGGACTGTATGAAAATAGATGTGACAGTAAAAATATCAGTTATATCACAGCCTGCATGCAGATTGCGTACGGTACATAAAAAAATATAGGTCCGTATTTTGTAAAAAGAGAAGTACACTTGCGTTTGATAAAAGATTTTGAGCGTATAAACATCAGTATATTAAATTACATGATTACTGGTGCTTAATAAATGTTTAACTGTTTCCATATTGCAATATTTCATTTGTAATAAATATAACCGAAGAATGTCTCTAAAGCTATGCAATTGGAATAATCCATTCGATATGTTCAAGAGAAAATGATAGAAGGTGGGTGGAATAAAGGGGGCTGAAATATATTATTAGATAAAGGGGTTATCCACATTTCAAGCTAAAAGCATGGGGGCTGTAACACTAAACACTATTTTTATAAATTGTGTAAGACTAGTCTATGTTTTTGACAACACATGATTACTGACATTAGTTTAACTAAATCTTCATCATTCTATAGTCACCTGGGTCCTGTGTCATAAACTTGTTATCAATAACAAGTTACAATAAGTGTTATAAGCTACTGAAATCGTTGCATGATTTGAATGGCTGTTATGTGAGCAAATTTGTCGTATAGAAATGTGGCAGTTGTTATTGATAAAAAGTTTTATGAAACGGGGCCCCGGCCACCTCTTTATTCCTGTTCACTGTGAACCTTCCAATATTACTTTGTTGCTGCTTCTTGTTACAGTGTGTATGTTTTGATTGATATATTTAAATCATTGACGTACAGCATATTTTGATTGTAGCAACACTTAATAGTGCCACAACAAATCTGTATTTTCAGTATTTGCTTTCACATGCCCTTGATCGCTTTATAATCGTTACAAGTCATTGCAAAGTAAAATAATTGCCTTTCAAACGGATGACATAATGAATATATTGTGGTTAATTATGTGTAACAAAATAAGCCAATAAACTCGTTGACCGTGAATGAAAACAAAGCCTTAACCAAGGTTATTCCGGATATTCCGGACATTTCGAGTGATTCATTATATTGACTTATTGCTTTATAAAATTCAAAAAGTTGATTTCGAATAAAAGTGCAAAATGGGATTGTGTATATGTTGCTATATTTTCAGCATTCAACGATTAACGATGATTATTCTTATTGCGTGTTTGTTATGTGCACACATAATTGTGATTGCTGTTGCATCTGTCACGACAATAAAATATGTTACAATATTATGCATCTGTTTTCACCTCAAGAATTTGTACGTTTTGTGTGCTGTAGATAAATTATACTTGAAAAAAACAACAACACACACACTGATGAATAAACAGTGTATTGATGGTGCAATTTCGACGTAGATTACAATTAAATAATTATTCAGTTAAGATGATTATTAATCGAATTTCGAAATAGAAAATAACGATGTGTTTCATAATAATTTATTCACCGCATTCTCACAAAATGATGTTTCATCATTTCTCTGCTTTTGCGGTAACGACTCAAACGGGTCGTAATATAGGCCTTATATACTGATTGTAATTTTTACCAGGAAGGAAATTGTTAACGCTATTCTCAGGAGTATTAACCTTTTCATCTCTCAGCCAAATTTACATCAGCGTTGTAAATTATTTTATGATGATAACATTTCTGTTATGATGAAGATATGGAGGAAGAAACAAAGGAATGAAGACAAAATGAAAAGAAATGAAAGAGGAAAATAAGAAAAAAAAACATGTTAGAGAATGACACGAAGTCATTGAAATAATATTATGTACGAATTATATTAACAAAAAATGAAGAAGGGGGAATTACATGCCGTATACATGCATGCGTATAGATTACTTATTACATCAGTTCGTGCATTTTCTATTTAATATTTCTTGAACCATGGAATTCTCATCATGTTTTTTGTATGTGAGTCACCAGTAGTTATAGTCCAGACATCTGATATCCAATGAAATAGCAACCGTTAAATTCACTAGATTTGATATCGTGTTCTCCGTGACTGTCATTCCATGTCTTTACATGGCGTGGTGGCATTTTCCTCGACCTGGAAATCAATTTCCATTTCCATGTTCTACCGCCCCACCGCTCTCACATTGCCCACCAATTTCACAAGCAAACACAAACTGCAGCACTGAACATTGTACACTCTAAAAACTAAAGTGTTATCACCATTTGAAAGGGCCAAGGAGTGACCACTGTTTCAAAATGGTAGATAAACATTTTTGACATGCTGGATGCAACACTATAAGACTGAATCCTGCACGTTAAAAGAGTTAATCTGCCATTTTGAAAAAAGTGGTCACCCCTCGGCCCTTTTAAATGGTGATTAAACACTTAAGTTTTTAGAGTGTACTCATAAAATGACACATCTCTAATACATTTATCATTATTTTGGGCCAGGTGGAACTTGCAGTGACGCACATGGTGTTTTGAGATGAGAATATTTGGCTCGTGTGTGAATGACTTTTGGAGATGAAGCTATCATGTTGGGCACGTTCATCGGGGTAGAATTGGCGGGAAGGAAGAAAAGAGATAATTTAGATTGAAGACCGAAAAATAAATTGAACTTGAGCTGGAATATTGTTTCTGGCCAGTCTTGTGACGGAGTTGTTTAAAGTATGATTTGTAGGACAGAATATCTTATTTTTGGGGAGCTAGGGATGGTAACATTAGTAACTAACATTATTAGTAACATTATTGCAAGTCATGCCTTGATATGGCGTTGTAAAATTCCAATGTATTTATGCATTTGCAAATAAGAATTTTCTTGTATATTTACGGTGATTAAAAAACAAACAAACAAACTTGGTAGAGTTTTTCAGAGCGAAATGAACTATCTTGTAGAATAGGATCTATCTCTTTTTGTTTTAGCACTCGAGACCTTGACGTGTCCATCTTATACATAATTTGCCTAAATGAATATGAAAATTCGGGGTTAGCTCATGTCACAAATGACCTCAAATATCCACGGATATTTTAAACATGGATAGGTCCTACCAAGGAGTTAACTTCCGAAATGTACCCAATAATTAGCTTTTGTTCCCTTTTTATGTACACTTGTGTCTCACTGTTGGTGCCTAAACGGATTGTGATTTCATAACTTTTTTGAGCACGTATCATTTTCTGGGTGGGTTTCGTTGTTGTTTTTTTTTTTTTTTTCATTATTAACATGATTAATGACATGTGCTCTGCCTCCTGAGCAGAGTGCAACTCCGAATCGACTTCTTGTGGAACCTCCATTTTCTGCAAATCTTCTCTTATCTGCTTATCAATATCATACCCCTCTATCACTATCTTTTTGAACTACCTAATTCTTAAAGGGAAAGTTCACCCTGAAGATTACTTGAGTTTAAAAAATGCAGAAAAAATAAAGAAAAATATTGGCGAAGGTTTGATGAAAATCGGTCAAATAATAAAAGAGTTATGAGTATTTAAAGTTTTGGATTCGTGACGTCACATGCGAGCAGCTGCCCATTGGTCATGTAATAAATATTCCATATATTCGCATTTTTTTTACGTTCCACGATAAATTAATATTGTTTCTTTTCAGAATCTAGTATTGAATAGCATTTCTGACAATATATCAAATGCACAGACGAAAATATTCTAAATTTTCTGAGAAAATTGTATTTTATGGAATATTTATCACATTACATAATGGAGGAGCTGCTCGCATGTGACGTCACAAAATCAAAACTTCAAAAGTCCATAACTCCGTTATTCTTTAACGGATTTTCTCCAAACTTTTGCCAATATTTTTCTTTATTTTTTCTGCATTTTTTAAACTCAAGTGATCTTCGGGGTGAACTTCCCCTTTAAAAGGGAAAGTCCCCCTGATATCAAGTTGGTTTTGAAAAGAAGCAGAAAATTTAAAGAAACAGATCAATGAAAGTTTTGAGCAAAATCCGATTATAAATACGAAAGTTATGACATTTAAAAGTTGTAATCAATCAAACACAAACTGGCAACTCCGTGACGTATTCTGCAAGCTCCTCTTCCATTTGCTCCGTACACAAAAATTCATAAATTTTCAATTTCTTTGTTGTTGATGAGGGAATAGATCGGTATCATACAGGTTTTTGTGTAAAAGCATACGTGAAATGATTATAGGATGCATGTGTGATCAAATATTTTCTTAAGAGAAAATGGAAATCTATGATTTTTCAGTATAGGGCAAATGGGAGAGGAGCTCGCAAGATACGTCACGGAGTTGCCAGTTTGTGTTTAATTGATTACGACTTTAAAAAATTCATAACTTTCTTATTTTTTATCGGACTTTGCTCAAACTTTCATTGATCTGTTTGTTTGATTAATCTTCTTCTTTTAAAACCAAGTTGATGTCGAGTTGGACTTTACCTTTAAAAGTTCGATCTCTCTGGCCTATCTCTCTCTCTCTCTCTCCAACTGTGTCTGTCTCATTCTATATATAGGCATAATATTCATGAAAATTTTGATTTTTCTCCATTCACCTTTCATTTCTCGTTACCTTCCTCGTTAATTTATTTTCAACCATGCAGAGCTCTAAAATTAGAGATGCTTGACGATGCTCTCCAGTCTCACTTTATACAAGTGGATCAATTTCATTTTCCGGGATGTACATTTATTTCGCAACCCTACCCGTATTTTTGGTTTATTGGCATTTTTGAAAGAATTATCTAATCAATTTTGGAATCGGTCTGTATTACTGAAAATATGAATGTATGCAGGATCGGACGTGATCTAAATTACATACATGTTTCGTTTTCTGCGTATATGAAAGATTAGTCATGTATATTATGAGGTATGTTATGTCAGTGGATTTTTCTGCCTACGAAACCATCGACAGGAGATAATATTTATATATTTGTAGAATTCTAGCGAATAGTAGATGGAATTAGATATACCAACTGGATTGTATATCCATCTTGCAATCTTGGTTGATCTCTATAAATTACCCCCATCATCATTAAAAGTAAAATTTAAAATGGAAATATTATGAATAACATAAAATTTGATGGTTGCGAGGCAGAGACCAAAACAGATCTATAATATTAACATGATAACTAGCAAACTATATACGCACCGAGTTAATGGAGTGGTAATCTACATTTTCTGGACAGGAAATTAATAAAATGTTAGAAATTAATTCAATAAGACATAAAATAGGTGCAGATTTTTTTTTCGTCTTTAAACAACATGACATATCTCCCTGGCATAACGGTGAAGCGCACCTGCTTTTAGTTATCAATCAGTTTTATTGGATAAAAGTCTTGAAGCGTGTATTTTTTTCTTTATCTGTCCCAAATTTGGCCCCCGAACTGACAGCTTTCACGTCTTAGTCCAGAAATAAATAGAGCAAAGCTGCCAAGTATTACATTCATTGACCTCCATATGGACACACACAATACAACAATAAGCAGCGAAGACATAGTTACTATTTTTTTCTTTAAAACCCTTTTTTTTTTCTCAAAACAAAGTACATTTAAGATACTCGTCGACAACTACAATTTCAGTCTTTGAGTCACCTGCGTGCATACATTTATTTTCAAAAATAATTAAGGAATAACTAGTAGATTTTTAAGCTTTAGTTTGATTATTTCAAAGCTGTGTCGAGCCTTCATGTTTTACAAATCAATAATCAGCAACTTTACTCAATAAAAATAGCATTATTAATTGAAATTTATATTTTTTTCGGTCTTGCATTTTAGAATAATAAACGTTTATATGATTTTCACCTATGAAAACGACACCATACCCAAATGCAGTGTAGCTTCACTCTTTAGACCCTCTCCCTAAATAACTCCCCCAGAGTCCTAGACAGATCATAGCCCTGATGTGTGTATTCTAAGGACACCCCTCCCGAAATATCTTCCCCTTCCTCTATATAGACGGGTCATAACTCTGTGTGTATATATTATAACAATACCCCTCTCCAGCCTCTGCCCAGATTCTATCCCCTTCTTCATAGACGGATCACACCTTTGTGTATTCTAACGATGCCCCTCCCCCAAAACAATGTAGGTTCACTCTCTAGACCCCCTTTCCAAATAGCCCCTCCCCCTTCCTCAATCTGAAAAATCTGTCCTCGTTGACTTTTCTCCTTGGCGATTTAGTGGTCGTGTGTAGTGATTTCCTCTATCTCATATCCGTGAGACAGACCTAGCCAATATTACAAAATGGGTGACTGTTCGTGTTACATGATATTGCCAGTTAATGTGCACGAGTGTATGAAGTATAACAATAATTGCAATTCTTGGAATAAGACTTCTGGTGATATTCCACCTTTCCGACAATCTCTATGACTATATGCAAGTCCTGATTCTGTATTTCCGAGTCGATAGTATACAAATATATACTGTCATGAAAGGGTCTGTTTGGAAATATGGTCCCGGAGGTGACGTGAACCCAGACTATTTTCATGAGGGGCGCAGCACCGAAGGAAAATGGTCGTCTTCACGTCCGCCACAGAGGATACCATATTTTGACCAGAGACTCGAATGTAGGCAGTATAGGCCTATAATTATATTTGGTTTATATCCGTCATCTTTGAACTGAAGCCTAAATGTACTCATTATGACCATCTGCACCATAGGCTTATGGTAGACAGCAAACTTAAACAGTTTTGAAGAAGGGATGAATTTGCACGGATATCAAACACGTAATGATGACATTATCATGCGCAGGTCCCTAAAACAAGAGATACGCGTAAATGAATGTCGTCACAATGTAGTACGCACTTTTCCTGTGTGATGTCATACGCCGTAAATAGTATCCGTGAATAGTACTACTATTCACCGATCGTGACGTCAGATGTTACCCTCCATGGCAATGTGCTCATTTGCATGAGGCTATAGTGGGAATTGTATTTTGTCACATGACGCGCATTGGACCAATCAATTGCGCAGATTCTTTTCATGACGGATATGATTATGACTATGCAAGTCCTAATTAATTTCCATGTTATAGTATGCTTCCTCATGACATGGAATCCAGTGTCGATTTATTTTATGCTTGAGAAGTTTGAAATTGGTCGTTTATACTTATAAATATTCTGTGCTTTTAATTGCAAACCCCTTCCATCAACGTATTCTTGAGCAACATGTCATCGGAAAATTCTAACAAACAAACAAACGAACGAACAAAAAGACATACAAACAAACTAATGAACAGAAAATATTTTAGTTGGGTATTTAATGCATTTAAAATTCAAATTTTGTATGTTAAAGGTATAACGATGCTCTTTAACAGGTTATAAAACATAGATTTCAAAGGACAAGAATAGGCTTCTCCGCACCCTAAACCTGAATTTTGCTCTCATAATTATTTCATCAATGCATGTACTGGACTATTATCATTATGTTAGACGGTGTGTTAATAATATCGTATGTCAACTACGTATTATATTACTGTCTGTTTACCAGCACTCGCTTCAATAGTGTGGGACTATATATACGCAATATTGATGGATATCTCATCATACTTACGACCATTATACATGCCGATCACCGTGTCAAGACAGTTAATATTTCAAGCACAACCTTGAAATATTAATTTCTAAGGGGGAAGCAGGAATTCTCCGAGCAATATGCATGCTATATAGTACCTGCAAAGTCATGCCGAACTATACATGAGCTATACATGGATATTGTGCGGTAGGATGTGGTATATAGATGTACTCTACAAAATGTCTTGTATTGGTTAACAGATGAGTTCATTTATAATTTCAAAGTACTTTTTATACAGTTAAAATAATAGACTTTGTGCACGTTTACATGGCATGATACGAAATTGAAATTAGAGGGAAATGTGGGTTTTTAATCCAGTGCTCGCAATAATGAATGTATATCAATACATGTATAGAAATTGGATAAGATAGGCAGAACAGCTTTCTCCACTACGATCAAACTCAAAACACCAAAACTTGAAAAGTCCTGAATTTGATGAATGAATATATTAATGATTTTTCATTACGGTAACGTGATACAGTACATAATTATTAAAAATAATTTTAGTTGTAATTTTCAAAGGTAACAAGATAGCAATACTGCTAAAAGGGTGTGGGGGAGGGGAGGGGATGGGTTTTAAACATAGTTTGATTGTCCTGAATGAGTGTGTTTGTTTTTGTTTGTTTGTTGTTTTTTTTAACGGTGTAATTATGTGATATTGATCGTGGCAACTGTCGTCCTGAGCATCGTTTCAATAAACTGTCACAAGTATACAAGTTCGCCGACATCCCATTGAAACGCGTGTTAAGTTTAATATGTACACGCGTTTCAATGGGACGACGGTTTAATGAAACGCTGCCTTGAAAGACCAAATAAAGGTATTCTTTTTTTCCATTATAATTATCTCTCCAAATGTTGGCACTAGTGCAGCTCGAATGCAGATCACCGTGCACTTTTATCCGCTTTGGTGAGGATTCTCTAATCTCTATCACTTTTCACTCACTCACGATAATATTTTATGAATTATCCCGTTTTTGACCCTATTTCATTCAAACCAACTCATATATTTTCCAAAATTGAATCGAGTTAGCTTATCAATATGGGCGTCAGTGGCTTTTATTCACTGCGATTACAGACATTTATGATATTATAATGTATTTGAGGATTGTTTATATAAGACTGTTTATATCTCCCCCTACTTTCTGGGGGGGGGGGGGACACGAATCGTCGAAAATTTTCTGTCAAGTAAAAAACAAAAATGTTATCAGTTCCAAAAGGGGGGGGGGGCTCAATTTAAAAAAAGAGGGGGCACAAAGTACCCTTTTCCTTCAAAGGGAGGGGGGGGGGGGAATGATGGGCCGGAATTGCCCCGCCCCCCCCCCCCCCCCATATCCGTCACTGCACCATTAACGATGGAGATTACTATATGAAAGGGCAAGTCCAAGGTATTTAGTCATTTTGTATCTCATACGTTACCGAGTATCACGGAGTCAAAGGGCTGGTCACATTTAACGATAACGAGAATTTTCATTAAAGGTACACCCTAGAGCTTCCCTACTATTAACAGACACGAGCATACATGTACTCACACATAAACACCACAGTTATAGTAGGGTGTATCTTTAATTGGAAATATCGTTATCGTTATCGCTATCGGACAAATGTAACCTGCCCTTAACGATCATAAATGATATTAAAAGTATTTGAGTGATCCAAGTCATCATAGGGTTATGAACGTAATGCCATCATCAGGTATACTAATTAACGATATGTGATGTTTCCGTAACGTTTTGGCAAAAAAAGGTACATGTACACTGAGCATGCCCCAAAACAACATTAAGATATATAAAAAACTCGACTGCGTATAATGCAGTCTGAGGTTGAGACTATTCCTAATAGCTCTGCGTCTCGCACCTGCACACCGTGAATGGGTGGATTGACTGTACGTGACGTCATCAATAAGGTGACAGTTTGGTCTGATTTTGTGGATTTCAATCCGTGTGTACCTTTCCAATCAGCGTATTTAAAATATCAGACAATCAGCAGACCGAAAACTCAAATGGGCTAAAAAAATCCACGTCACTCTGTCACCAACAGTACTGTAAATCATGACTGAAGTGCCATGTACATGTAGCCCCCCCCCCCCCCAATCCCATCCTGCATTTCCAACTTTTGTCTGTGTACTCTACCTCTTTGTATATCTGTTTGATTATGTAGACATAGTTTTGTACATTGCATAAACGAGAAGAATTTCCATTTATGGACAATAAAAACAGAAATTGAATTTAGATTGTGACATGCAATGTTGATTTCGCATTATCATGATTATGTAGTATACTGAAGAAAACAAAATAGTGATAGTAGGTTCTTGTATAGCGCAGATGTCTGTCAGACTTGACACTCCTGGCGCTCCACAATTATTCATTGCAATGAATTATCCCGTACGCCAAATGATGCTTACAATGGATAAAAAAAGTGGACAATGAAATTCCAGTTTTAAAAGCTCGATTCATGCCTTTCTAATTTGATTGAACGCATCAACATGATCAAGGTTCTTTAATGAAAGCGTCTCATACATCCAGCTTAGCATGTCTCGTAATGACATGCCTGCCTGGTAAATCATGTAAATAGCAATGGCAGATTCATCTAAACGCATCCATAACCGAGATGTCGCGCCGACCAACAGGTTAAATCGGGCTTGATTTATGGTGGTGACATTTATGATATGATACGGCATTGACCTGTAGAGTCAGCAGAGGTATGTAACATCTGCTCAATAGATGCATACATTCCGAGATGTCGGCTTGATGCAGCATCATCGAGAAAATACTCCACGATCATGAACATGACGGTTACGCTGTGCAGTGAATCTTATGAAGGTTGTTCTGTTTTATTTTGAAATCAACAAAACAAAACAGAAAAAAAAAGAAGTTTTGTTTTGTTTTGTTTTTGGTCATTTTTTTTTTTTTTTTTGCATTGCAGATATCATGCATTTTCTTTGATAGCAAAATATTAAGGGAAAAATCTGATTCGTACCATCAAGTCGAATTCTTGACATCCAAATCAGTGGCTCATGAATGTGTTCCAACAGTCACGATCAGTGGCGTAGCGTGAGTCTAGACATTTAGGGGTAACCTGCCTCATTGAAGGGGGGGGGGCACTGATCATACTCGATGGATTAAAAGCAAATAAAAAAAAAAGATTAGATTAGAGGGAGATTGTGGGAGGGGCCGTGTCATCTTCTTTTCACGTTTTATTCCCTCCCCTTTTTCTGTCCTCTTTTCTCCTTCTTCCTCCGCCTTTTTTCGTAGAAGCAGCAGCATCAGCTTCAGCAACGGCAACAGGAATAGTCATGATAGTAGCAGTAACGTAGAAGTGGTATTACTCGTAGGATTGGACAAGAGTTCCCACTAAATTTTCTCTCATTTGGTGGAAATTGCATTAAGATGCGGCTTGCATAAATACATCGAATAATTCTCGCTCCCATATACATCCACCTCCTCAAATTATTCAAATGTAATGAAGTAAAAGGGTGCCTGTAGCTGTGCTCTAGCTGTGCTCATGTATATCGCTTGCGGTACCTATCCCTCTTAACTTGTTTTCACGCATAATATTGCCTTGTTCACACGCGATTTGGTAAACCTCCTCAAAACCCATCGCAGGAAAATAAAAACAAATTTTCCTGTATATTAGTGGCAAGTGGAGGTGAAAAAAGGTTAAATCCTAGAAGCGAATACACCACTTATGCTTATCTGTTTCCCTCAAGATACAGTAACAGAAATGTGCAGTACTTAATATGTCATGCATGGCAGTACTGTAGTATGTTAGTGAAGGCCTTTGACTCTTCTACGAGAGGACAGGTCTTAGGTTCAATACTAGTTCGGTACTTACTTCCTCGGACCAGCTGATTTATCCACATCGCCCCTCCCAGGTGTATTAAAATTCAATGTATACCTGACAATGCTAGGGTAATAATAATTGCAGGATCCTCAGGATGAGTAGAAAAAATACTGATGAGGCTACCCTCGGTAAATAAGACCATCATACTTTTTTTAATTATTATTACTGCGATGGTCTTGTTTTGTTTTGTTGGTTTGTCTGTGTTTTCATAGTGGTTAAATGAGTTTTGTGTGAACCAGGCTTATATTCCCGCGACGAGCAGTTACACGGTAAGGCTCAAGTAGTGGGAAATTGGAGTCTTGTGTGAACTAGGCTTATATTCCCGCGACGAGCAGTTACACGGTAGGGCTCAAGTAGCGGGAAATTGGAGAGTTTGCCAGCACCGCAGATGTAATGAGGTAGATTTCTTAACATTGATCAGTGATCTTAATTGAGATGAAGATGGGTAGTCTGTAATCATGTTAGCTTGTCGGATCAGGAAGAGCTTGGGTGGTCATGTTTTGGCATCTTCTAAAGAGTTTGGAGGACAAAGATATATATGATAGGAAGAAGAAGAAGTAATATGAGATGGAGATGAAGATTGAGATAGACGAATATAAATAGCCCCTCTCCCAATAATAGGAAAGAGCTGGCATGGAGAAGGAATATTGGAGTGGGAGATTCCTGCAGTCTTAAAAGGTTCATAAATGATTGTGATGATTAAAGTAGAGCATAATAGCTCTTTAATTTGACCTTATAACTGGCAAATCGCACGCCCTGCATGACAACTGACCCATTTATACGACGGTCCACACATAACGATTATCGCGATTTTACTAACTTCACGATGTTAGTAAAATCGCGATGTTTTTCTCGTATTGTAAATGTTCCTAACATTCCTTTTTAGAACAAATTGATTGAATTGGAACAGTGAAGAGGGGAAAGTATAATGATTGGGATGGAGAAACTTGAAGAAGGAGAACGAAACAGAGGTTTTCTCTGAATATTCATGATGGTGGGGTAGGCGGCCCTGCATCTGAAGTTACATGTATATGTATGCAACCCGAGATTGCATAACAACATTCATGTGGCAGGAGAAACGTGTAGTCTTCGAAATTAGGCCTGATAATTATTTATAATGACGCCCCAGCGAAACCTGTGTATTGTACTTTTATGGATGTTTATTTTTATTGGCTTGCAAAGGCGTACATGTAAGGCCACAATTTCGCAAGGTTGACTGATGCCTCTTGCCAGAATATCAAATTCAGTTTCTAAATTTTGTGAGAAAAAGTTTTTGACACTTTATCATAGTGACACTGAAATTTCATTAACAAATTAATTATACTAGATAAGATATAAAGAACTACAAATAGACCACCTCAATGCCCAAATATGAGGTGACGATTGCCTGGATATTTCTAATTTCTTAATTCTCGGAGGGGGAGGCTGCAACCCCCTCAACCTCCCCGCTTCTTGGATATTGCTTATGCATTTTCGATTAAAATTAAGGCACAAATAAAACGCTGATACTGAGTTTGTATATAGGACGTATGCCTGTAACTTAGAGGGAAGCTTGAGTTCTGGGAAAGGTAAAAAATAATTTGTGAGGTTTTTTTCTTCTTTTTATGTTAGTTTGGAAGATTATCATAGTGGATATTTCCCCTGAATAGGATTACTTTTCAAATGTTCTCACATTCAAAATGTAACAAGAAGCATCTGAAATGTTCGGGCCGAACATTTGTGTGTAGTCCCATATAGACATTTCTATGTGCAGTGCATGCATGTGACTCTCATCAGGATTGAGTCAATTTCTTATCATTTTGGTAATTCCAAAACCTTACAGCATACACCAATTGTTATGTGCTATATAATCACCCTTTCCCAATTGCTTTGAGACAGTTTCTTTCACAATTCAATCTCATGACCAGAACCCAACTTTATCTTTAACTTTAAATATGCAGGTGGTCGATTTAAGCGTTTTCAAGCGATATTGTTTCATTGCGGGATAGGACGAGGTATAATGAAAGATCCTTAAGAGAGGAATGTGATGTATAGCTAGAAGGGAAACGAGCTGGGTGAGATTGATTACAAGGTTCGTGATCCGATACCTGCTCTCAGACGCCATCTTGAATCTTAAGTCCCGTGTATAGAAGTGGAATTCAAGAGTGCATAACTAATTTCGGAAGTCCTCGCTCTTAGCATGCTTAAGCCAAAGCTTGAAGCATTAGCCAGACTTCGTATCGATCTCGCGTGTGTCCGTAACCATGGCGACAGAATTTGTCAAGTATCCGTACTACGTTATCATGAAGAGGCTGCAATATAAATTGTTCAAGATGGCCTTTAAAAAATTAATTTAGAAAGTAGGTTATGGTATTGCCTTATCATACTTTTTAATTGCATGATTTTACTCTCAATACTTCGCGTTCTTGCAAAGGATCGATATATGTATTTCCAATTCATATCACGTTGAAGTGTTTCATCCCGAGTTTTCGCTCAATCAGCTATCACCATTCGTTTTTTGTCCCCGCCGAACGAAGTTCGCGAGGGGACTATGAAACGGGCTCCGTACGTGTGTGCGTGTGTGTGTGTGTGTGTGTGTGTGTGTGTGTGTGTGTGTGTCCGTCCGTCCGTCCGTCCGTCCGTCTGTCCGTGTGTGCTCAAATGTTAGAAAATGCTACTTCTCCGTCATTTCTTGGCCGATTTTGATTCCGATTGTTTTATCTGATAGGGCTGGGTGGGGGCTTCCAAACTTCTACACAGAATTTTGAAATTCATTTAATTATGCAAATTTATGCAAGTTTATTCAAAATCGACGAAAAATGCTACTTCTCCTCTATTTCACATCGGATTTTGATTCCGATTGTTTTTATCTTCCAAACTTCTACACAGAATTTTGAAATTCATTAAATATGCAAATTTATGCAAATTTATTCAAAATTGACGAAAAATGCTACTTCTCCTCTATTTCACATCGGATTTTGATTCCGATTGTTTTATTTGATAGGGCTGGGTGGGGGCTTCCAAACTTCTACACAGAATTTTGAAATTCATTATTCATGCAAATTTTTGCAAATTTATTCAAAATGGCTGAAGGTTCATAATGTTTTCATGTTTTATATTTCAGTTGTATACGTGCATTGTTGGTATTCTCTTCTTTTGCATGCAGTAACATTATTATTTTATTCACTAAAGTTTTTCACTGAAGTTTTAAGGTTCAGGCTAGTTAATTTCCACAGATCTGCACTTCCGGCGGGGACATTTATTACGCATTGCGTAATTTACTCATTCACTTGTATTTTATTTTTTGATTGAAAATGACCACACCCCTATCTTGTTCAAACTAAAAACAAAACAAACAAAATCATTTAAATGAATTTCCGAGTGTGTGGGCTAGAGGTTAGCAAATACTGGTAAAGAAGCAAATACGATGTAACAAATAGTTTTGTGAAACCATCTGTGACTTTAGATCAATAAGAACGGTGTGAGATAGCATCGATTCAAGTTAGAATCTTTGATATCACACGGATTGTTAGGCTAAAAAATGATTATTTATTGCAAATACACCTGGTGTGCGTCACGCATATACAATGAATGCATATTGTGTTCGAAAACAATTTAAATGCCTAATTAATTTGTTGGGAGCAGGCCAGTTAGTTTTTTGTTCTCCATTGCTACAAATCGTTAACCCTTTCAAGACAATTGACCACATTTTGTGGTTTGGCTCAATAACTTTTGATCCAGAGCTCTAAAAAATATACCAGATGCATGAGTAGAAAGAGCAAAATTTTCTGCACACACTATGTCCATTTTTATTCCATGACCATAATGCGTTTGATGTCAGGAATTTTAAAAAGGAGAATAAGCTTTAAAATCCTTAAATTGGCAACACATCAAGAGGTTGAAAATCATTGCTTTTTATCCAAATTGGCAACTTTTCCAACTTTTCGACAAAGTTCCTAACCATGTATGTTGTTTTGAAAGGCATGACATTTTATTAGAACCATGTAGCATTAAAAGAAAAATGTCATTATTACCAATTTGAAGAACAAAATGTGATCAATTTAGCCCTTAAATAATTCCTGTCCTGAAATCGTTAAAGAAACTTTGTCACAAATTGCAATTTTGATAAGGTGTTGGGTTCGTTGATAGTAATTTAAATGAGCAAATGTGAGCCTATTCTCATTGCTTTTGTTACAAACCACACACTATTACTAGCCGCTTTGTTTCTATAGACGGCTAAATACAGAAATTGAAATTTATGTCATATTATATTACTTTTTATTCGAGTAATAACTGAAAGCTAATTAAAGAAGTATAGCATCCAGTGTGAGCTGCAACAGGGATTATTTCAACAAGTAACAATTAACAAGAAACATGATCATGAATGGATATTTAAAACAAATTAATATTTGACATACAATCGAATACAGTTCAAAACATATTAATTACACACACACAAAAGCTTTTTGTAAAAGAATAACAAAGGTTATGTAATGAAAGTATTGTTCAAAAATGAAAATTTACCGGATATCTATATTTCTCATTTACAGTAAACATCTGGTTATTGGAGTGAAATGTAATAAATTTTAATAAAGCTTTGAAATTGATCGATTTGTGGCAAATACGATGAAAAGCGATTATACGAGATTCTTTGAACTGTCTTATTTACTTACACATATATGATTTCGCTGTGGAACATTTTGCCTAATTCATGATTCAGTAATCGTCTTTAAAAGGAAATTGTTGGTAATCTAAGTCCTGTCTTAACGAGATGATACGACGGGAAAAGAATTGAATATTCAAAAGAATGTTGGATTTCAGTGAGGAAATGTGAAAATTGAATAAGAAACAGATTTAGCAAATTGTCAATTGAAATCAGTGATATGAGTTATATTCACATATACTAAACGTAATCAATTCTTTACTCAATTCATATCTCCTGCTCAACAATTAAGATTTGTCTTTTAATAGCGTAATCAATTAAGCATATCCCAACAATTAATTAAGAGTGTAATACTATCAGGTTTAACAAAATAAAGAAGAAAAAGGATAATTTGTATAAAATAATGCGTGATATAATAATTTCAAATCGTTCTGTAATTATGAAACTTCCTCCATTAAACTTGCATAATAAAGCCATTTGTTCTGAAATGTCAAATTTTTAGCGATGGAAATTAGATAATGAATTCTGGTTTGCCGTCCTCAACACGTAGACAACATGGAAACGTCTTGAGCATATCACTATAGAGTCTTGATAAGATAACCCTGAACTGTCGCTGGTTTATCTCATGCATCTGTTCTTAAAAGCTGATATGCTTTTACATTTCCTTCTCTCTGACGTTCTTCGAACTGATTTAAAGGAGAAGGTTTTATTGAAATATGCCTGATAATGATTCCTTACACTCTTAAAATGTTGGGTAAATTTAGTTTGGTAACTGCTGGTTGGTTAAAAATATTCCCAATTCTGGGCTATTATTAACCAACTGGACACTCGAGTGGTGTAACCAATATTGGTCAATACTTTTTACCTAAATATTGGGCATATATTTACCAACAGTATTTGGTAATTATGGGTTGGGTACTTGTTGCCCTGTAGTTGTGTAATTTTGTCACATTTCCTTTGCCAGTTGGGTAAATTTTGTTGGGTAACTGATGGTTGGTTAGAAATTCGCTTTTGCCATACTTGTGGTAAATATTTTTACCCAATATTGGGGAAAACACTTATATGAATATTCATGAATTTTTAGTAGCGTATGGTTTGGAATGGCCCGATTTACTAACTGTCACCGAATGCATAAAAAATATAAGGGGTATATAAGAGCTTGCACTAGTTTGCACTAACTGGATAGGATAGGACTAGGATAGGATAGGTTAAGATATAGGATAGGATAGCTTAAAATAGGATAGGTTAGGATTGATTAGGTTAAGACCCAGAAGGACGTAACAAGCAGATTTCATTTTTTTTACCTAGCTTGGAGGAAAAAGGAAACAATAAATTGGGCAGCTGAATTTGCCCAACCACATGATATTTGTTACCAAACAGCTGAACAAATAGAGGGTTGGGCAATCCTATTGGGTAAGATTGGTTGGGCAATAATTACCCAACTGAGAATATAACCAACAGTTGGGCAATTGTAGAGTTGGGTAAAATCTAATGGGTCACCAACTGATGGGCAATTTAATTTGCCCAACAACATAGTAAATGGATTGCCCAACATCAGTTGGGCAAATTTTAACCAAAAGTTGTGTGGACAGTATGTTGCCCAGTGTTGGTTAAAAATTGGGCATTTTTTTGCCCAACTTTTTTAAGAGTGTATAGCAATAGTTGCCAAACTTAATATAATCAACTATGTTCAGGAAATAATTAGGTGCATTACAACTAGGATTAGTTTCTAAATACTAAATAAGCTTTAAATTTGTTCATGTTCAGTTGAACATCAGATCTTCATGCACAACCGTTA
The DNA here is from genome assembly GCA_025618425.1 of Heliocidaris tuberculata. Lineage (NCBI taxonomy): Eukaryota > Metazoa > Echinodermata > Echinoidea > Camarodonta > Echinometridae > Heliocidaris > Heliocidaris tuberculata. The sequence continues at coordinate 46,348,873 of CM046836.1, forward strand.
TTTTTTTTTAAAAGGAAGCAATGATAAATGTTCGATCTTATATTATGAAGTATATATCTTGGGAAAATTACTGAAAGAACAAGGGGGAAAAAGGGAAAATAGGAACAGTGCTAAGCAGAAAAACACTGTTTTAAGAAAGAATATACGTGTACAAAATATAACTCTGAAAACAATGTGACTTGATCTGGGAACAAATTCTGACTGAATAGAAAGTCTGTATGATTTGCCTCTGAACTCAACGGGATGTTTAATAAAGAAGTTAAAAAGAAGTTCGTCCTACGATGGTTTGATGAGACGCTGCGATTAAAGCCAGACATAGAGTGTTGATTGCAGTGTACCCACCCCTGATCCCCCAGGAGGAGGATACACCTGTAACATAACCACAATATCAGGCTTAAATGTTAACTCAAGAATGCCACATGCTCAACAGTTTAATCCTGATTTTTCAATTTGTGATCAATGAAGTGAGATGCGCCTCTGTGCATGGTGGTGTGTTATTGTCATCATCACATTGTAGAACGAGTGAAATTGAGATACCATGTGGGCATGGTACTTCGGAATTCCGATTGATGCGTTGCCATGTGGCATGTTCCACATGGTGGAACATTACTATCCCTTCTTCAAACCATTTTCTTAGTTCACCGTATTTTCTAAAAGTTCAAGTTTATGCATGTCTTTCTTTCTTAAAGTGTTCTTCAGCTTTCGCTCTTGGGCCGCTTTTCATCTTCAAGATGCTTCCACTTGGTCCATACAATCCATTTAAAAATGTTACTGAATCAGTAGAAAATCATACTACCTTTTGATTAGCAGTATTCATCCGTGCAGATTTGTTTGCTTTACATATTCCGTGATGTCGATAATTGTTTACCCTGTAAATACGGGCTTACATTATTGGAATGATGTATGCGTCAAATATTGAGACAGTCTTCGCACAAATGTATCTTCAAAACGTCAAACATTTCACGAATATATCACGATGATTGACGTTGCTTTGTTTGGCTGACACTATAAAACGAAAGGTACCATTATGTTATCAAATTAGATGTACAGTAGAAGACAGTGCATAAGGAGATGTACATTGTCTTTAAAGGAAAATGATACCCTCGGGAAAAATCTATTTTAATGTAGAGAGAGGATAGAGAGAAGAAATTTTTAAAAAGTTCCATCAAAATCGGTTACGAAATGAGAAAATTATATATGAAAGTTTGAAAAGTCTCAATTTACTTTCTATGGCAATCCTCAAATTGACAATGTTGTTTCAAAGTGACAGGTTTAGTAGTACAACTCTCCATATGTTTTGTACACAAAATTTCATATTTCCCCATTATCTCTCAAGGTGCAGCTTGTCTCCTTAACTCAAGATATATCATGGGGAAAATGTATTTGACACAACATACGTTGAATTCACAAAAAGACAAGCAGCATCTTTAGAGATAATGGAAAAAATATGAAATTTTGTGTACAAAACATATTGAGAGTTGTACTACTAAACCTGTCATTTTGAAGCAACAATGCCAATTTGGGGATCGCCATAGAAAGTAAATTGAGACTTTTCAAACTTTCATAACGTTTTCATTTTGTAACGGGATTTTGATGGAACTTTTTAAAAATTTCTTCTCTCTATCCTCTCTTCATTAAAATGGATATTTCCCCAGGGTTTCATTCTCCTTTAATTTTCAAGTATGACGAAGTCTAAAGGACAAGAATGAAAAGATGAAATGACATTCGAAAGGCAACAATAATATTGAAGGAAAGGAAGAGAATAATATTCCTTTAAAAATGACACGAAGATATTGGAAAGAGTTAGGGGATGACAGGAATATCTTTTCATTATTATGTGTAGCTTCTGTTGTTAATGTCAAAATGTGATTATTCTATAATCCTTTATCATGTTTATTGTTGAATTATCAATGGAATGATGTACTAACAATTAGTAAAAGAGCACCATCAACTATGTTTTACCTTGTTTTCATACGCGTAGTGAAAGCATCGGTTCTTGAAATCGACCCATCAACATGCTCCTCAGACGATCAGTAGCTTGTAGCTATGTAAGGTCATTGACCCTTCACCTCATCTGAGGTCAGACGTCGGCTACCTGTGCACCCAGCATGGTGGACGGGCAGCCAGGGCTCGGGTCACTTCCCTGGTAATCCTAAACCGCAAGGGAATTTCCCTACTGTGCAAAAATAGCCTCACGGAGATCACGTGATTGACTTCTCAAGAAGGTTGTTCTGTTTTCCAGACTGTCTTTTTGTGTGGACTCTATATGGAAAGCATATTTTGCTTTTCGCGGGATGAATAGTGAAAAAGGGAATGAAAGAATGAATGAATGGAGGAATGTAAAGAATATCTGTGACTGTATTTCTTATTTCTTGGTTTTGTAAATTATGTTCCCTTTGCAGTGGATTGTTTTGGACTAATGGATGCTACTCATTTGGGAGAAAAATGAGATGGATTATCAGCTATTGATTTATTTAAAGTATGTTATCCCCCACGTGGTGCAAAACGGATGACGTTCGTCGTTCTAAATAGGGGTATAACCAGCAGGACAGGGGAGCGGGTAAGGTGGTAGATGAGGGGGAGTAGACCTATAGGAGTAGTGACATTTTGAGGTTGAACTTCCATAAGACGTGGGTGATGTTTCAATGATTACCTCGATGTTAATACTCTCGTGAACGACACTTCAACATTAGACGTATAGGCTGACACACCATTAATGTCCGTTCATATGTCAAAAACGTTTTTCTTTCCAATCTTCGGAAAATGTCCCTGGCATTTCCCTCATCCTAATAATGAAGATTATTATTGATGAAACATTCTCGACTGCATCCAACAGGAGTGTTGATAGTTAATACGAATGTTTGTGATCACTGAACAGTGCATGGGTTACACTGAGTAGCGACCTTCTCGAGAAAGCCGAAGTCAACATATCCAGGGCGTATTCAGGCCTTCCAACTTGCTGATTGCCACCATGGACTTGACCTTTTTTGCCCAGACTACTTTTTATCACTCGTCGACGTTTCACAATTTACCAAAGAATGCCAAAATACCTTCCCTCTTTACTCACAAGACGGACAATATTTTGAAGGGCAAGTTCCCAGCGTTATGCGTTTTGTTACATATGTTACCAAATACATCTCAACAGATTCTCGTTTCTCCCCTGAGGTCTTCAAGGCATTCTCCGGCAAGAATGGTCCTTATTCTGTTGCCTCTGAGGTTTGGGAACCAGAGAACATTGGAAGTGAAATTGAAAGTTTGTAGAAACATTCCTCCTTGCTTTTGGAATCATAGCAATGCACTTAATGTATAGTCTGTTTGATAGACCTCTATGCACTCTCATTATGATTTTGAATGATATATATATGGGGAAAGAAAGAAAACGGTTTGGTTGTGAAGCAACATCGATTTTAGTGAATGATGTTATGAAAATAGAAGGTAATATGAGTCTTGACATGAAAATTTTGAGTTCGCTATTTTTGAATTCCATTTTATTCAAATCACTTTTGTTGAGAGAGAGAGAGAGAGAGAGAGAGAGAGAGAGAGAGATCATGAGAATTGACCTTGCTATTCCACATAATATGATACTGCCTGTATGTGATCTTGAAAATATGAATGTGTATGGACACGAATCATCGATTAATGGTTGTGGGGGAGGGGGGGGGGGGGTAAAGTCCTGGTGTTCAATGAATGATCAGGGACATCTCCCTTGAAGGTGTATCTCATGTATGCGACTAACACATTCGCTACCATGGTAACACTTTATGAGAAAGTTTAGCATGAGAGCGCTAGCGACTCCATTTCTTCAATGTTTGCTCCAAGTAAGAAGACTACTCCCTCAGAGCCGACATACATGTCAATAACTTCATCAAAGCATTGGTTTGAAAGGGAATTGTGTTGGCTAGCTCTCCTGAGGGGGATCTGTATCCCTCGGTCTGACCCACATGTGATTGCTCGCGCCTTTTAGCAGCATCATATTCGTAATCCGAGAGCGCAGACTATACGACGAGACGTTATGAACATTTGGCGGGAAAACAAGAAAGATTTTTTTTTTCATTTGTGTCTTGCACGATACACTTACCATGACTACAGTGTATTCTCCGAAATTGATGCTGTAATGTGGAAGTTTGACGTTATTTCTCCGGGTCGATTTGAATAAGTAGTAGAAGTTGTTGTTGTTAATTTGGTTTTACCTATGGACTTCTCCAACATCCTATTGTTTATAGCCTGATTCTATTGTATGCAGTAATATTTTGAAAGAGTATTTTTCAATATACATTTTTTCTCGTGCCGGATTTTTATTTTTATGTGTTTTACATTTGATAACATTTTGGATCGTTTTTTTTTAATGTGTTTTATTGAATCAAAACAATCATATCATTTACATATTATTATTACCAGGTGATTATGGATAGAATTTTTATTTTTTGCGTTTTGGATCGTTCTGATCACTGTCATGATGAAAAGGATTATACTGTGTTGAACGTTATTCTTCTTGAATGAGAGCTAGCAACCGATATCACATTACAATATCATAATACATATATTGCATTTAGTAATGTTTTTAAACTTTCATGACCAGTGTATGGATGCGGAGGTCAATTTGTACAGACCATAAGAAATCAAATTGCCAACACGCTCCACCTGTTCTATCAATGTTTCAATATCATCTAGATCTACATACATGCATACACACATGCACAAAGGAAAAACCCCAAACGGTTATTTTTGAGCACGCTGTACTGCAAAAACACTCATGAATGTTTAAGTGGTCGTTATTGGAACATAGCTTCCGAAATATGATTTTGTGTGCAGAGAGATTTGGCTGTGTCAACAACGTAATGCTGCACACAGACGATAATATGAAAAGGAGTGTGGAAGAGAAGTCGTGTTTGAAATAGAACGAAAGAGATTACTGCGTAGTTTCAAATCGGGAGGGGGTTAATCTCAAGAGGATTTTCGCAGATCGCAAGATGAGAAAGGGAAATGTCTTAGGATGTTAGACCTTTTGCTCTACTGTGTGCAGATACTCTCCTTTATACAAGTGATCACGCAAATAATAGGGATGATGATCATTCATCGAAAAAACACAAGCTATACGTTATGAAGTTGCAATTATACATACATGTAGGTCTACATTATAATCAATATTGTGAACGTTTATCGATGTTTTAAATTTGTTGTACATGTACATTTATTTCTTCTTTCGGAGACGAGTTATCATGTCATACGAAACAAACCATTTGCATTACGGACTTTACAATAGGTTTTCACACTTAGATGTCATATAAACCTATGTCTAATGAATTGAAACTTCATTACGTAACCTAATGTTTTTTTTTCGATGAATGATCATTATGATGCATTATAATGATTATATTCTGGTTACTCACAAAATGCCATGATGATTTATGACGTACGAAGACGATACACCAAAACTGATTGTTGATGTAAGTCTCTGTAAGATTAAAAATTCAGTCACGGCATGAAAAAAAAAAAAAAAACCCCGATCATGTCTATTTCTTGCTCCTATTTGGCGGGAAAATAATGAGCCGAATGAAAAGGGGCTCTAGGGATGATCTATATAGCATCCGATTACGGAGGTAAGGCATGCATAGGTGCTCGAATCTTGCTCGAGTGCGTTCATCATTGTGCGCTTCGCTGCTTCCAGTGTAATGGTTCGTACAATTGCTTCACAGCGTACTTCGTGTCCGTGCGGACAGAAGCGAAGTGGAGGATGAGCGAAGGAATGATACCGAGCTTTTGACAGAATTGGGTTTTCCGTGATGAGGGGGAGATTTGTTTCGTTTTCATGTCAAATTCTCAAAGCAACTTCAGATTACACAGTTACCTGTCAAGCAAATGTATTTCATACTGATGGTAATACTATACGTCGTACGACATTCATGAATAGAACAAGAACGTTAAAGAAATGAGGCATAAGAAAAGAAATAAATACTTCATTGAAGAATAATGCAATTACTTATAAGCCGTCTTGCTTTCCATTCGTAAAGTGTCTTGAAATGTCTTCGAATTTTGAAAAATCTTCCCTCTTTTCCATGATAATCTCGAAATGCTTTCTGGAGCTATTCACTGAAACCTATATTTTTTAATGTACTTCAAAAATAGCTATGATTCCTATGCAAGTTTTAAACAGCTATATACTGTCAGAGGGCAATGTAATTTCGAGCCACAAATTATAGCGCAATTTAGTATTCGGTAAAGTATATTCTGATCTGATGAGGGCTACTATGTAGGCCTCAGTGTATGCGGAACAACGTTGTAACCACCATGGACTATTCAAGTTGTACATTGTGTATCTCCATGCATGTATCCACCAAGATTTACAGTGACTGACATGGCTTGAACAATAATTTATGACATGTTGACAGATATAGAATAGAACTGAACAGCCTGCCTGAATTGACAGTTGAATAAATGTGATCTTCACTAAACGTTGGTTGCCATGACGACTTGTTACACGTTTTGACTTCATTGTAATGATGGATGTCGCTATCTTTGTGATCAGGGGTGACTAAGATCATTGTATGTAACACAAGCCGACAAACCGAGGGCGAATCACGACAGAAAGAGAGAGAGAGAGAGAGGGGGGGGGGGGGGGAGTGAGAGAAAGAAGGAGAGAGAGAGAGAGAGAGAGAGAGAAAGAGATAGTGAGAGTGAGAGACACAGAGAGACAGAGAGAGAGAGAGAGAGGGGGGAAAACAATATTGATAACAATGAGTAATCAATGAGGGCGTGAAATGAAGGTTAATCAAATTTTTATCGTTATTTCGTGTCATTGAACATTGAAAATTGAAAATTGAAAAAAAAAAAAAAAAACATTTGCACGTTCTAGAGAGACAGTATTTGTTAAGAAGAATGAACTTCCGTTTAAGTGTGTTTAACGTATCTAATGAGATTATAAGTTTCATGACAAGTAATCTTTCTTTTTGACCATGACCGATAAATTTTTAATTAATTTGAATTGAATTGGATTAAATTGAATGGTATATGTGAAACCATCGTCCAAAAAGCATGAGACAATTTATTCGCAACTTGTGAAGATTATCAAATAGACGTGGATGTATTGCGAGGATACTCCCACTATTTCTACTATTTAATTGTAGTGGCTATAGACAGAAATCATCCTAACGCAAAATTCCTAGGGAACTTACATCTTGTACTAGTATATGAGGAGGGGGAAAGGTCTGAAAGGCTGTCACTTTTGCGCTGAAAAAACGGGAGTGAGCCGGAAATGTTTGGCAGGCTTCAAAGCTTTCCTTCGTTATATGGGTGTATCCGGAATATCCAGATGAAGGGGATGAATAGGGGGCGGGGGGTCATCATGACTGTATGTGCGGAATAAGTTCTTTTCCACATCGCCCCCGGGATGTCACGCGTGTATAAAGCTTTGACGTATTCGGCAGTATACACTTTGTCCAAAAATTAAGGAAGGGGGGGGGGGGGTAAATGTTGAATGTCTGCTATTTACGTTTCCTTTTTGAGTTGATGAAGGGGATTTTTTTTTTCATATCACAGGTCTCAATATGCAAAATACATACACTTATGACGATGAAGTCTATAGTTTGCTTCTATATACGTACACAAATTACAATGTAATCGTCTGTTATTTATTTTATGGGGAACATTGCACATGACCATGTGAGAATGGCGGAATTGACATTTTTCGAGTTTCTCGTGAAGTATCAAGTTCCACAGACTATAGACCCTGGTGATGTTCACGATCAATGACTGTAAGGTTGTCTTTCAGTAGCTCGAATAGAAAACCTTAAAGGTATAATGTGTAGTACTAGGTACCGCAATACAAAGGTTTGAAATCAATTGCAAAATGGCAATATTGTTCGAAAGACCGACCATTAACCAATAAGAATTGTTACAATTTTGCAATTTATTGCAAATCTTTGTGTAACGGGGCCCAGGTCATGTGATTACATGATTATGAAATAAACTGTCTAGATATTATTAGGAATGGTTGACAAAGGTTATGGAGTCACCGGAATAATAAAAAAATGAACAATATTGCGAAGAATCACAAACAGTGAAAAGTATTGTACACATATCTGGATATATATATGAAACTGCACAAAATAATATAGTTTAGTCCCATTTTGAATTATTTCAGATTTTTTTTTTTTTTTTGCACTATTCATTTATTATTTTTTAAACTAGTTAGTTATAATATATAAGGAAATTACATAAGAAATCCTTCTCAATTAGATGTTTTTATTGTGATATTCTTCAACATAGGAATGAAAAGAATGGGAGAGCTCACAAATAATGTTTTCCACTGTTCAGAATTGAAAGTTCTCTTTAAAGAGGGAAGGGGTCTTCTATGTAGCTTGCTTACAGGAAATGCCCGTTAAGGTCAGGGATATCACTAGCAAAGCTTGCTGACTTCATGGATATTATTTACTGTGCACTGGGCAGAATTCAATATGCCCGTACTATTACGAGCAACTAGAGATATATATTTGTCTAATGAAGAAAAAAATAAAAGGAAAAGTTCTGAGTAAATTTGTAAAGTACATGTATAGTTATAAACTTTTCAAAATGTTGAGGCAAAATGGTCAATTTGAAAGGCAGCTTGACACTGATTACATGAGTAGTAGATACAAAATACATTTAATATTAGTAACATTTTCACACGAAAATTAGGTTAATTGTTTTACATTGTTTTACAATGTATATATATATATATATATATGAATACTGACTAGCAGCACAGGATGACAAGATGAGTTTACAGGGAAATAATGAAAAAAAAAATAACATGGCATTTTTATACATTTACCATGATACCTTTCATACATGAAGCAATATGATTTTTGTCTCACTGTATAAGAATGTTGCTGCTCAACAGTCTCGGTTTAATCATCAGCTGAGAGCTTGGGAATGAAGAAGCGAGGTCAATTCAAAATCGTGTCAAGGGACTTTCGAAGCCTCATATTAATATCCATAAACCAGAAGATTAATAAAACATATATTACGCTACTGTGGTTTCACGAATAGACTGATTCTATGTTGCTCTCCATCTTGTTTCCATAGGTTCCATTCTATAAGTGGCGGATCCTTAGGATTCTCTGTCGGGGGCGGGGAGGGGATGAACACATGTCTGAAAATAATTGTGACATGTTAAACAACAAGAAAAAGTCATCAGAATTTTGGGGTTCCTTTTCACTCAAAATACCTGACAATCACACACAACACACACGCACACACACACACACACACACACTGGAAATCGTCTTGAGTACAACAGGAAATGTACTTCCCAAATATTGTGCCTCAGCACGCAATAATATTGTGCCCTTTCAGAGGGGGCACGATTATTGTGCCCCCTAATTATTAGGGGCACGTTTTCTTTCGCCAGACAGATTAGGTTTTGACCTGGGGAGGGCACGTGCCCCTGAACCCCACCACACCTAGACCTGCCACTTTATATAGGCCTATGTATACTTACCTCTTTTCACCCCTCTCTCTCTCTCTCTCTCTCTCTCTCTCTCTCTCTCTCTGTATACCTCTTCAACATGTTTGTCTATGTTATCCCCACCCCTTTTTCGTCCGTGTCCTGCCGACATCATGCGGTGTTTGTCTGTGGTCGACGACCTCCACCCATTAATGCTTTCTTCACTAATTAACCATGCTACGAGTTCCTTATTATACCCCAGCCCATAGCCCCAGCCACACCCAAAATATTGACCGACCAAATGGCGAAGATTTTGTCTGTTATCAATATCGGTCGGCTTGTAATCGGTTGGGCATTTTGACTGGGTTGTTACCCATGGAGTATAATTTATTGTAGGCCTAATTTATTGTAAAGAAATAATCATCTGAGGCATGGCATTCATGTCACTAGAAATTGATAAGACAAACGGGTCCTCCAAAATGCATTCTTTGGGATGTTTTTGTTGTTGTTGTTGCGATTATCAGCTATGTTGAAGACTTTCTAAAGACTGGCTGGAGCTACACTAGAGGGGACTAGAAAATATTAGTCTCTCTCGTCAGATAAAAGTAGTGGAGGACATTACATTTTTTTTAATCTTAAAATTTCATGGACATGACGAATGGTGATGGAACGTCGATAATTGGGCGATGGATTGAAACAATCACTTCACCCGGAAATAAAAAACAACTATTTGATAATGACCTTTCTCGCTTTTGTGTTGCTCTATATTGACCATGTAAACCCGAGATCACTTCCAAGATCACTGCAGTGCGATGGAAGAGAAATCATAGTATGTACTTTGCAAACACCAATATAACCCCTTAACGTGCGCTCTCGATATAGCGCATGTTATTGATTTCATCTTATTTGCTGATACCGGTTTCCCAACAGCTGCATGTATTGATCTTCGTTCATTCTCTCTTGTTACCCCTTAAGGATAGTGTCAACGAAACAATAGTATTGCTTGCACCCGCCTGCACCACGTGTACTCGCCTTTTATCTCTTTCTTTTGTTGTTCCTGAGACCATTTGTAACTGGTATTTGTTGTATTTAATTCATAAAAAACATACATATAACAGTAAGGCGACAATTTTGTATAAAAAACAAACAACAAATAATGGGAATGGGGGTCAACGAAAAAAGCAAATAGCCGTATAGTTCGTTGACCCCTAAATTGGCAAATAAATACATACTATAACAAAACAAGCAAACAAACAAAACAGAGGGATAAACGTGCGAATATATCAAGTATTGTTTTCAGTATACAAATTTATGAGATGTGATTTATATAGGCGTTTGAAAGTATTCTAGCTAGTTGTATATCGTATGGAGAAGATTGCTGATATAACGTTTTTCCCCATAGATGGCCCTGTTCAACATGCATTGGGTGTTTTGTTATAATTTTTATTCATTTAATTTTGTTATATGAATGATAGATAATGTGTTTTGAATGATGTCTTGTTGACAGAGAAACATATTTTTGATGAACAACATGGCCGGCTGGTTGTAACATAATACCCTGCAGGTGTGATAATATATCATGTGAGCGTATGAAAATAAATTTTGTTTTGCGAAGACTCCCGCAAGGAATGATAGCCAGACGGATTATAAATCTTTTTCTACAAGGGGTGTTTGTGATAATAGACCATCAAGGGAGGGGGGTCACGGGGTCTGGACCTTTTTGTTTTGTTTTGCTTTGTTGGGGGGGGGGGGGTTGTTGTTGTTGCTTGTCAGAGATTTTCAGATGTAAATCAACACTCCAGAAAATATGATACCCCCCCCCTCCACTTTTTTTTTTTGCAATTCAAAATTTTTGATGTAACTTCTTTTTTTTATCATGTCCTACTCCCACCCCATGGGAATTGGATCCCATCTTTTGAATAAAATCCTGGGTCCGCCCCTGTAGTAGTACATGTACAAAAATTGCTTCACTCATGCTTCACACCAACATGACCGATGCAAACATTAACTTGCGAAGCTTATCTGTTTTTTGCTCAGTGATGAAAAGTAGCAGTAGACCCTCTCGTCAACCAACGATAATACGGTTGCCTCTGCCAAGTGCTGCTCATTGAAATTCCGCCACGTCATTTGAATCAGAGGTTGCGTGGTCAATGCGGTCTGTGGTTTGAAGACTAGCGTGAATGATGTAGGTTAAGGACGAAAGGGATTGTGGGACGGGATAAGTGGAGTCGTATAGGCGGACTTGAAGTGAGAATAGTAGCACTATCTCACTTGGTAATGAGATCGATAGGCCTGACCTTGTGTCCAGGAAATGAAGACAGATTTCATATTCACTGGCAACCATCAGGGACGTATCCAGTTATTGATAAACCGGGGGTTAAATTTACTTGGGCTTTTTAAGGCAGCTTCGCATACCTAGTATGAGCGAAAGGCATGATAGAAGTATGGAACAGCTTCAATTAGCCTGCAAAGTGAGGCTTATTGTGGACCAAATATTGCTACTATTTAGAGATAAAGGTATTCATCGTTAAGAATTTATAAATTTATTTCCTAGATCTCCCAACAGGAGGGAGTCTTGCGCCATCAACATCCACAGACTGTTCCATCCGTCAGCAGGCTATATACCGCATATACCATAAGAACATGATTTACAATGGGGTTTTATGAGTGTCGGTGCGGTTATTTCCCTGTCCTATCTACGCGGTATGTTTTCCATAAAGCAAGATATAATCATGATAAATGTATTTTATATATACCTAGATGTTCCATGATTTAAACAAGCCAGTTGAATGATACATGTTGTCGCGTCAGTGTAAAAAGGGCGTTATCCCCCTTTTTACACTGATGGGACGATGTGTGTACTCACATGCCCCGAATTCAATCCACGCCTCGTTGTGTCCACGGTGTCTATCTTATGAAGATGTGGAAGAATAGATGTGCCGATGCAATGTAAATATGCGGCTAGAAAGTCTTTACGTCTGTGAAAAACAAATTACACAGCAGTATGTATTTAAGAAAGATTAAACAGACAAAAATAAAGAGCTGGAAAGAGAGAGAGAGAGAGAGAGAGCGGGGAGAGAATATCGATAGGGGATGGACAACAACGAAGTTTTTGTTTATCCAGATTTGGGATCATTGCTTCCCATACCTCTATTGTATCAATGAGTTATCATGCTGTATCAGCTTAGAAGAACTAGGCCCCGTTTCATAAAACTTATTATCAATAACAACTGCCACATATCTATGACAAATTTGCTCTCAGCCAATCAGATTCAAGTATTTCAGTAGTTTATAACTGTTATTGTAACTTGTCATAGATATCAAGTTTCATGAAACGGGGTCCAGATTGTACTCCTTTTCACAGCTCCACTACCACTTTACCAGAGTACTACTAGTAGATACCTTTTATCACCATCCTCTGTATACCAGGACCCCGGGAGATGATGATTATGGATGTGGATTCAATATATACTCCTCATTTCAATCGCCAGGACTAATTCGTCGCCGTTTATTATCCATCAGTGAGCGTAATTTGTTATTGCCATGGTAACCGGTAGCTCTTTTGGAAGATCACTGCCCTCGAGATATTCATGATTTATAGTCAATGTACTTGCTAGTCATTTTCGTCAGCGTGCTGATATTTAGAAGGAGGTGTGGAAAACTGCTAATAAATTAATGTGCCACCAAATATAACAATCGATTCTCGCCTTTTTAAAAATCTTGTTTTAATCTTCAAATACACTTCTTAAAAAAAAAACCAAAAAAAACTAATATTTCAAGTCTCAAAGTGAGTAATGAAACATTAACGGATAACAAGCAAATGGCAAATGCGCTCAATGACTATTTTTCAACTATTGGTAAACAATTAATAGATAAACAAGGAACAGACTATGATATTAATGATAATGATTTTCGATCTTACTTGAATAAACCTAATTTATCTTCAATATATTTCAAGCCTATCACATGTAGCGAAATTATTGAAATTGTAAAACAAATGAAAAACAATACAAGTCCCGGTTTTGATTCCATTTCTGTACAAGTGCTTAAACGAGCGATTTATTTCATTGTTTCTCCATTGTGTGATATTTTAAATTGTAGTATACAGCAAGGAGTAGTCCCAAGTAATATGAAAATATCTAAAGTGACACCCATACATAAGACAGGCGATAGGGAAAACATGAATAATTATCGACCCATCGCAGTACTCTCTGTTTTTAGTAAGATTCTTGAAAGATGCATTTACAACAGAGTGAACTCATTTTTTAACAAAAATCATGTATTATATCAAGGTCAGTATGGATTTAGAAATGGGCACTCGACATCCTCTGCAATATTACAACTAGTTCAGAATATCAACGAATCAATCAATAAAAATAATAAATTAATTTCTGTATTTATTGATCTGACTAAAGCTTTTGATATAATTGACCATAATATTTTAATTTACAAACTATCACATTATGGTATTAGAGGTATTTCGTTACAGTGGTTCATTGATTATTTGTGTAATCGACAACAGTATGTTTATTTAAATGGAAATATGTCACATCAAGTGGAGTGCCCCAGGGATCAATACTTGGTCCGCTCTTATTTTTAATTTATATTAATGATATTCATTACAGTTCTGATATACTTAAATATATATTATTTGCGGACGACACATCTGTCTACTTAACAGGAAATGATACTGACAATCTTATAACTACCATGAATGTACAGTTGGAATACATGGATACATGGATGAAAGTAAACCATATGATCTTGAATGTTGAAAAAACAAAATATATGATATTTGGTACCCGCAAATATGTAAATAAATCTGTTAATCACAGGCCATTGTTATTTAGAAATAGCCCAATCCAATGTGTTAAAGAATTTAACTTTCTAGGTGTCACAATAGATGAAAAACTTACATGGAATTCACATATTTCACAATTGAGTAACAAATTTGCAAAAAGGATAGGAGTACTCAATAAATTTAGCTTTTTATCACAAGATGTCCTCAAGGTCTTATACAATTCTTTTATTACATCATATTTAAGTTACTTCATCGTGGTTTGGGGGTTTGCTTGTAAAAGCAATTTAAGCCGCTTACATGCCTTACAGAAGAAAGCTATTCGTATTGCAACTCACTGTAATTATCTGTCTTCTACTCAACCTTTGTTTTAAAAAACTAATACTTTACCAATTTATGAAATGTGTCAATACAATGTTGCTATTTTTATGTACAGCTGTTTTAATAACTTGCTTCCCAAGTCATTTGAATCATTATTTTTACTCAATAAAGACGTACATACACACAATACCCGAAATAAAAATAAGTTTCATCCACCTCTGATGCGGAAACAGGTAGGAAAATCATGAGTATTTTATGAAGGTCCTCTATTATGGAATACCTTACCTGATTGCATAAGACAAAGCAAATCTTTAAACCAGTTTAAGAGAAGATACAAACAATTACTACTAGAAAAAAATGTAATGTAATGACCAACTCATAACTTGTTTATTTTATCATTCGACCAATCCCTTTTCTTTCTTTTCTTTCCTCTTTCTCTTTCTTTCTTTGTAGTTAATTTGTAATTAGTATTGATTTGATATTCGCTTATTATATGCATTGTAAAAGAGTAATTTTTTTTTTCTTACAGTAGGAGTCACTCTTGACAAGCCCTTGGCTTTTAGTGACTCCCCCACATTGTGTACAAATATTTGAATATTACATATCGTGTGTTCTTTTTATGTGGAAATAAATAAATTAAAAAAAAAAAAAATCATATTTTTTCCCTAATGGAGTGTACCCTAAATAGCAAGTTTTTATCACACTGTTCGTTGTTAGTAAATCATAGCAAAGCTTTTCATTGTTTCTTTCTTCATATTTCAGTGTTAAAATCATGTGCATTTTCGCTCTGTGGTTGCTATAAATCATGTGATAAACCATAATTGAATTGAATTCAGTCAAGAAGTTGTGTGCATGACCTGTAGGCTACATAATCAGTATCGCGGTTGAAGAGAAGGTTGAGTTCTAGGAAAGATGAAAAATAATTTGTGAGTTTTCTCATTCATTTTATGTCACTTTGGAAGAATATCATAGTAAAATGTCCTCTGAAAAGGATTGCTATTCAAATGCCCTCATATTCGAAATATGACAAGAAATAGCTGACGTGTTCGGGCCGAACATTCATGCCTCATGTTTGTGCAGTCCCATAAACCTATTGTAGTGTGCAGTGCATATGCTTTTCAGCGAGATTGAATCAACTTCTTATCATTTTGATGATTCCAAAACCTTACAGTATACACCAATTATGATGTGCTATATAATCAACCTTACCCAATAGCTTTGAGACAGTTTCTTTCACAATGTAATCGCATGACCTGGGGGGCGTTTCATCAAGTGTCTTGTCAGTGATTTTTACCGACAAATTTGCTCTCAGCCAATCAGATGCAAGGATTTCAGTAGTTTATAACAGTTATTGCAACTTGTCATTGATGACAAGTTTATGAAACAGGGCCCAGAACTCTACCTTATCTTTAAGGTATGCACTGGCAGGTTTAGGGAGGGGGGGGGGGGGGCGGGGGAGGGGGTGCACAACGGACCCGTGCTACCCTATTTGAAACCCAGTCGGCATCTTTCAGTATTACACACACGATTCGCACCCTAATTGTGTATTAAAAACATTTATTGTGCCACTCTTTTATGAAATCCTGGACCCGCCCCTGAAGGTAGGGAGTTGGTAGCATAAACGAGTCATACTCGCGTTATATTATTGCGAGTAGGAGAGATCATTATTACGCAATTCAATTATTGTTTAATTGGCCAGTATAAAGGATATTGGTATGACCTCATCAATGAATGCGTAGAAATTAGATTGATTGCTTGTAATTGTATGAAAGCAGCAGAAAGAGATACAAGGGTTCAATCACCTACATCAATTACGTCCTCCGGTGGCATAAAAGAAGTTATCATTTTTATTTTTTGCCTGGCAAAGTTTGTACTACGGCACGTGCTTGCCCCAGGCAGAATATTCATTACTTATTTTTTTACTTGTATATATTTTATAGGCCCCGCAGTGGCGGATCCGTGATTTTGTAAAACCGGGGATGAAACTCTAAAAATATAATGGTGAATGTTGGGCATGTGGTGAAGACCCGAAAGTATTTATGAGTAAGCATCAAAGGAAGCGAGGTACTCTACTTTGTTTTGATTGCTCGTCACACGGGGCCAAACACAATACCTTATGATAATACCCAAGTATGTCACCTTACATGAACTCCGATTTTATTGAGGGGGGGGGGGGGGGGGATTGGCTGTTGGATCAAGTTCGACTACGATCCTTTCATGAGATTAGGTTAGCACAGCCGTTATGTCCTCATGGTATCTTTGAGGAGTCGCACATTATCAGATATTGTCTTTTCTTCAGCACTATTTTTTTTTTTTTTTTTAAACTTCTTCTACTGAGTTCCATGTTGTCTTTCATCTCTTGTATTGAATTTTAATTTCGACGTTCATAATTAAGATTTTCAATGTGATTTTAGATGAATATAGGTTATTTTTTTTAACCTCAGTCAACGAAAAAATCTTAACACGATTGCATTTTACTCACGTGATTATCTCTGTTGGATCTCGCCATCATCGACAACAATGTGACTACGAGAACTCGATGGAATTGCTTGACTCCTTTAATTGCTGCGTCATACGAAAAAAGACGACTTTATACTTTAGTCTTTCTGTGTGATATATTACATTATAAACATAGGTAGGTGTTATAATCATGTGTCAATTAATCTGTAGCTTCCTTTTTTGTTGCCTGGTTGGACTGTTTTATACCTCGTCTACTGTTCTATTCCTGTATATCGCACTTGTAAGTTTCTGTTTATTTATCTTAGTCATATCTCTCATTAATCTTCCTCTTATTTCTCATTTTCAGTGCAACCTTCTCTCTCACGCATTTTTCTTTCTTTCTTTCTTTCTTTCACTCCTCTCGCCCTCTCCCTCCCTCCCTGTCCCCTCTTTTTTTTTTTTTTTTAATTTTCCTCCTGTTTTCTCTCCCCGTGCATGTAGGTCTCACTGCCCCTTTCTACCCCCTCCAATGTCTTTTTTCTCATTTACACCACCCTTGCGGTACAGTCAACCCCTCTCTCTTCTTTTCTTGCGGTGTCTTTTGTTCATCATCTCAGTTTTCACACCTCCTGTGACAGCGTTGATGGACGACTTTGTCGATTGCTGGATGAAAGAACGTACGTGACGGTATGCCGCCATATTGTTGTTAATGTCACGTGACATTTCCAGCACCTGTCCATGTTAACTATCAGGTGACATGCTTCCGATAGGTGTACTTGATAATGTTCCCACGGTTGTTCCAGTCTTGTGATATTTGCTAGGACAACTACCCCCTGGACAAGTATCCCGAACAACCACTATAGTTAGGTTCACATGATGGGAGCTAAACTTTAAGTATCGCTTGTAGTTTCAAAACTTTAAGTTAACTTGTAGTTATCTTGTAGTTTCAGACTGTATGAACGAACTCGTAGTTACGAAACTTTAAGTTTACTTGTAGTTTTAGAACCACAAGCGAGCTCATGAAACTACGAGCTGCGGCGGTCCTTCGTCGTAGTTTAATACCATGTGAACAGAATGAATTTAAAGTTTCGCAAGCTCGTAGTTAACGATGACCTCTCTGTTCATGTTAAACTTCCGGGTCATACCCTTCGCACGAATTATGAACACATGAACTGTATATGTACTGTACACACAATGGATATCTACTTCCGGTGTTAACAACGACGATCGCTCGGCTTGTAGTTTCAGAACAACGAGCATCGTTGTTTCGGGCCCATGTGAACCCTCGTTGTGGTTAGTGAGTCGTTTCGCTAACTTAAAGTTTCGAAACCACAAGTCCCGTATGAACGTAGCTTATAGTACCCCCCCCCCCGGACAACTATCCCCTGGACAAGTATCCCCGAACGACTACTAGGATAACCCCTCTAGGACAACTGCCATCTTGAAATCTACCCCAGATAACCAACTCCCGTAGGTAGGGATGTTCGGGTTTTTGTCCGGTCGAATAATCATCTTACAACATGCCAAGTCTGATCGAGATTAAACACTCAGGCCCGTATTCTGAACTCCGGTTTAACTAAACCAGAGTTCAATTAAAACTGACTTCTACCGCAAGTCCAGTCTAAACTGTTGGACGTTAAACCACACTGGTGTTCAAGTTAAACTATAATTCAGAAAGTGATCTTTCGAAACTCCAGTTTAAAGGTTTAGACTGCCGTTTAAACCGCACTTAGACAGCTGTTTAAGTTCAACCGGAGTTCAGAATACAGGCCTCAGTGTATACTGTTTTTGCATAATTTCAACGCTGGAACTTTGTTGATGTATTGACATTTTTATTTAGATTTTAGATTTCTCATCAGTCCCCCAAATAGACCTCAATTCCTGTTTTGAACTCTCTCTTAAAAATGTAAAGAGAGAGAGAGAGGGGGGGGGGGAGATAGAGAGAGAGGTAAAAGGGAGGAATGGTTACTAAAATCATCTCTTTCCGTCTAATTATGCCCTTTCGCTCACTATTTTTAGAACTCTATAACAATTTCTAATATTTCCCATTCATGCCCAGTTCTTACCACCCTGTTCACACGAGCACTTAAAGAGCATTTAAGTCACGATGACTGGATACAGTGTCATAGGAGTAATGCTTGAGAGCGTTACCATGGTAACGGGACAGTGGGAACGTGGTCGTAATTCAGGTTGTCAACGAGTGTAAAGGGTGTAAGATCCGTTCTTGGGCCTCGATTTATAAAAGAGACGACTGGTCTATCGGCCGACAAAATTATAGGGTCTTGAGATTAGCGAATTACGCACGAGAGGGATTCTTGTTTTCACTGTATATTGGTCCTTCATGCTGCCAAAGTACTCGTTTCTGCTCGTTTCTGTATCATTAAGTTTGTCGGCTTAAAAATAGAAGTCACAGCACACGTTGTTTTTTGAAAGGTCAAACTTGTTGAAAATAAAATCGTAGAAATTGGTTAGCCAAGGAAGGCAATATTTTTGATAGAAAAATGGAATAAACTTTGTGCATTATTTCCATGACTAAAATGAAAAGACATACTCTTAAAACTTCTGTCACAAGTAAAAGTGAATCTACTTTTACCGGAGGCCTGTAGAGTCATGTTTTATCGATATTTTTCTGCAAATCTGTATGTAAATTGGTAAGTTGCTATACTTAAGTAAATATCGGTTTGTTTTTATTGTGCCATGGCGAATTTGATTATAACGTCATTTTGTGTTTTGTTTTTTACCTTCATTTTAACACATTGTTTAGATGGCCCCATTTTCCTTAGTGAAACATAATGTATCGCTATTCCATATGCCAATATAATTACATCACCATTTTACACAACATGTTTATTCTTTAAACAATGACCCCCCCCCCCCTCCCGAAAAATAATCGCAATGAAACAATGATTTTCTATACTCATAGTGTGGACATTTGATGTACTCATAGTGTGGACATTTTGATGTTTTAATTGAAAAGTCTGTAATACTTTTTTTCAAATCATTTTTCTATCATTTTGTTGTTTTCTCCGCAAAATATATATCTTGTACCAGTCAAATGTTACTCGAGCTCTCCAGATTCATGTCTAAGTGAAACGGCGCCAATGTTTGTCAAAATGTAATGAAGTTTTTGGAACGTAATATGAAAAATAATGAACATATATCAGTTGTCATAGGTCCCTATTTGGCCAATCCAATATATTTCAAGAAAACATAGCACACAGGAATTCTCTTTTGAAACATGATCTTTACCCGTCAGAGAGGTGTCCTTTTAACACCTCATAATAGCTTACACGAATAGGTTTAAGCTAACATCTATTTCACCTTCAAATGACTTCTTCGTTTCAGAAATTCGATATACTTTGAATGGTATTCAGCGAAACATCCACAGGCAATAACAATATCCATTTACTTCATTTCAAACTTTCGTTCTCCCCCCCCCCCCCCTCTCTCTCTCTCTTTCTGCATAAGATTCCACCATTATCATCACATGTGTTGGGGTGGCGTGTTTAGAAGGCAAAGGGGGATGGTGATTCTAAAATTTCAGCTACAAACAAAAAGAGGAGACGCTTTTACGAAATGATGAAAATGTTCTTCTTATTTTACCTCAAGTTTGAGCCTGTTGACGCTCAATAACCTAAGGGTGGGGCACCGGTCTTACTGCATGGATGGAAGAAATGCGAATTAACAAGGTCATTGAGTAGGAAGAGGGTTTTGAAAGGGTCATATATCTTCTACTTCTTATGTTCTCTTTTCCCCTTTCCCTTTTGTCTTTCTCTTTTTATTTTTTCTCCTTTACTTTTTTTTTTTTGCCATTCGGTGGGGGTTGGGGCGTGTCCCCTTTGCCAATCCCCGTATCTACGCCACTGTTCAGTGAATGTTGTGGTTTTCTCCCAGCCCATGTTGTGGTGGTATATCAGTGTTCCGACTCCCTAGGTATGCACATGTCTGTCTGTATCCACATGTCCATCTATCATGGTCGTTGGGTGACTTTAACCGAGACAAACAAATTAATCCTTAGTCACTTAAACACCTGACTCCCCGCTTCCAACACCCCATTCGAGCAACTTAGTAAAGGCACATTGTGAATGCGATATATTATGATGTGTGAAGGCCTCGAATTTGGCTCGAACTTGAACTTCAGTCGAAGTTTATTCAGACTTTCTTGAAGCACTCTGAAGCTATTATTTAAACTTCCGTTCACTTTTCTATCTGATTTGAATTATAATTACGAATTGAAGAAATGCCATTCTACGAATCACCTCTCACCCAAGTATTTGTTGAGGTGTCTCCCGTATAGCTTACATCTTCAAAAACCTATATCGAATATCAAGATTATATTTTGCCAAAGATAGACTGTTATTATTTAGTGGGAAATCCCTCTTCTCCTCCTCCAGGCATCTCCCTGGTGCGTTATTGCCCTTCACTGTTGTTTTTGCCGCGTTTTTAGGCGGCAATTTCTCAGAAAATGAATGATGCTCATTGAGAATCGTTCATCATTTCCCTTTTCCTGAAAGCTTGAGTTTCTCTAAGCAATCGTTGCCGATTTACTGATCTCATACAGGGCACGTACCAAACCTTTATTACTCTGCCGTTCAGTGATACGCCAACTAATAAATCAAAACAATATACGACCGCGCAGCCGATCATAATTGCACTGCCTCTATATCAATAGCTATCGGCGATAGCAATATCGATATAGCTCATTTTGGCTCCTTTCTTGAACGTGGGTAATACTAGTAATTACAGGTAGAGACTCTCTCTGTAAGCCATCTTTATAATCAAAGAATAGACCATCTTGTGGTAGCCACAGGTCTTGTCTGGCCCTGGTTGCAAGTCTTTGATTTGAGAGGGAAAAAAAAATCTCATATCAAGCTGTGAAAGGATATAATGAAGGCTGAATATGATGAATATCACTTCATCTCATTTTCACAGCAGCTTTATGTGAAGATTAATATTTCATTTTAAAAGATAAGCACTAAAATAGAAAATCTTAGAAATATATTTATGTGAAAGATAAAGCATCTCATATTTTAAAAAGTTATAAAAAAAAAAAAAAAAAAACCTCTCCACTACACTCACTTCTTACTTTTTATAAAGTCAATTCACGAAAAAAACCATAAGTAATACTCGCATTTAATGTCTGCATCTTGTTATGCTAGTCGTTATCAAGGAGATAATTGCTTACGGAGTTACTCCTTGGCGTAATTCACTCTAGGTTCCGTTTATAATGTACGTGTATTTATTATGTATCTACATGTATTTCCATTGTTACTGTTCTTGTTGTTTTGCTATTTCTATATTGCTTGTAAAAGTCCCATGATAAATTTCCATGTTATTTTATATAGACGATTAAAGAAATGAATTAAATTGAATTGGATAAATAGGCCTAATAATAACCTTTATGGGTTAAATATAGCGCCTTACCGGTTACAACAAGTATACTGACCAAAACGCTATTGGAACAGGCAAGCAGGGATTAACATCATAAAAGCTTTAGTAGAGAATACAGACGACTTGGTCAGCATCCCTTTAAATTAACCTATTTTAGGAGAAGGGAAATGTAATTTTCTGTGAAATGTATAAGACCTACATCGAAATGTAGTTCATCATTAGAACCGTCACGACCGTATATAGTGTAGAAGTGATAAAATAGCTAGCATGGTTATACGCTTCTCAATGAATAGCTAGCATCGTTATTGGCTGGTAGTAGTAGTACGGTACTAGTACGACAAGAGAAGCAGGAGCCACTGGGGAATGCCTTGTCTGCACAGTGATTCAGGGAAAAACATCCGGAAGATAGTGAAGGAGACAGAGAGAGAGAGAGAGAAAGAGAGAGAGAGAGAGAGAGAGAGAGAGAGAGAGAGAGAGAAGGTCCGTATAAGCCTGCCATAGTGCCAATGAAACCTATCCTGTTCACTTATTACTGGGAATGAATCGTAGGTGTCCAGACATTTCTTAAAGATAAAGTTGAGTTCTGGTCATGAGATTGAATTGTGGAAGAAACTGTCTCAAAGCAATTGGGAAAGGTTAATTATATAACACAAAGAATTGGTGTATGCCGTAAGGTTTTGGAATCACCAAAATGATACGAAATTGACTCACTCCTGCTGAGAGTCACATGCACTGCACACAGAAATGTGTATATGGGACTACACACAAATGTTCGGCCCGAACATTTCAGCTGTTTCTTGTCATATTTTGAATGTGAGGGCATTTGAAGAGCAATCCTTTTCAAGGGACATATCTACTATGATAATCATCGAAACTAACAAAGAATGAGAAAGCTCACCAATTATTTTTTACCTTTCCCAGAACTGAAGCTTCCCTTTAACTGTGACATATCCTCCATGATCACTCTTCAGTAAGGTTAAATTGTGTCTGAATGATGCCATACCTATTACAAGCAATTGCAGACTACCCAAAGGAGTTGCTATGAAAGGGATGTGGGGTTGAATTTAAACCCCTCAATTAAAAAGATAAACAATAATGAATAGGCAGAGTGTGCAATCCTTCCCGGATTTTGAGAGGGGGGGGGGGGTACATGAATACCCCCTTGTGCCGTAGACCCACTTTCTTCAAAATTGGGAGCATACGCCGGCTTTCTCTATGTCATTGTATGTTGGATATGCCACATGCAGACGTCGACGTATGGAAACTTCTTTGCATCACGGTTAGTGCATTTCAACATTTTATTTGTTTATGATTAAAATGGCTATACTGATATTAGTCTTAGATCTGAAGCCAGTAAATTTCACATCAGCGATCGAATTTCATAATCAAAACTTTATAATTGATCTATATTTGGCGCAAAACTTCAAAATTGTCAAGATTTTTAGTTGTGTAACCCAAAATGCAGTAAGGTTTTCGAGGTGACCCATATAACTTGATTTGCTATTTCATTTGGTATAATTATAAGTTATTTTCTAGATTCTCATCTCGTGGATTAGAAAGAATTCAGGGGCTTACATCTTAACCCTTTCAAGACAATTGACCACATTTTGTGGTTTGGCTCAATAACTTTTGATTCAGAGCTCTAAAAAATATACCTGACGCATGAGTAGAAAGAGCAAAATTTTCTTCACACACTATGTCCATTTTTATTGCATGACCATATTGCGTTTGATGCCAGGAATTTCAAAAAGGAGAATAAGCTTCATAATCCTTAAATTGGCAACACATTGAGAGGTTCAAAATCACTATTTTTTATCAAAATTGGCAATTTTTTCAACTTTTCGACTAAGTTTCTAATGATGTATATTGTTTTCAAAGACATTGCATTTTGTTAGAACCATGTAGCACTAAAAGAAAAATATTATTGTTGCCAATTTGAAGAACGAAATGTGATCAATGTAGCCTTTAAATAATTCCTGTCATGAAAGGGGTTAAGTCACCGGGTCAGTCCTGCATGTCACAAGACTAAACAACAACAACAAACATTCCTAGCATTGCCTCTATCTGATTTGCATGCAGCCTCATGATTATAATCGTAGAAATGCGACTAAGACCCCGTTCTCACTCACTTTGAAAGTGGACTTTTGGAGCGGTCTATCTAAGACCCGTTCCTCAGGAACGGTTCTTAGGTGAGTGTGAACGGTCAAAGTGGTCCAGGAAGTGGTCTTCTGGACCGCTCCAGAAGACCACCTCGGGGAGGTGGTCTTGAGGAACGGGTCTTATTAAGAGCGGTATGGACCGCTCTAAACGTGCAATGTGAACGAAAGCGTACTTCAACCGGAAGTGAGCCAGTGACGTTCCGCGCACAAAACAAAGCTAAAGCAATCGATCGGGCAGCCGGCAGGCACGCTACGGTACATCAGTTTGTATTCCGCGCGAAAAATTTGACCCGCTGAACTGAGCTGCCATAGCAACAAGGCCACTTTGAATCGTGGAGCGGTTTGAGCGAGAAAAACTGCTCGGAGTGTGAACGCTAGCAAACCGTTCCTCAAGACCCGTTCCTCTGGAGCGGTCTAACTAAGACCACTTTCAAAAGTGAGTGAGAACGGGGTCTACGCTGCGAATTCAGTCGGGTACGAGAGGAAAACGAGAAAAGTGATTGCACTTCCTCTTGCAATCCGACCTAATTCCTGTGCTTATATGCGGTCTGCATGAAGGGAAAAGGGTCATGGGGGTAAATTTCACCTCCTTCTATTCTGTACTTGCCATTCACTACATCTAGGTTTTTCTTTTATCTCCAGGCGGTGTCTGCATACTACTACCAATATACTACTACTACTACTACTATTACTACTACTACTACTACTACTACTACTACTACTACTACTACTACTACTACTACTACTACTACTATACCACTGATAAAAGTAATGATGATTAGTATTAATGTTAATGGTGATGGTGATGATGACGATGATATTTGATAATGATAATAATAATAATAAAAATGTTAACAAATTATTATTTTGTTATCATCGTTATTATTATGATGATGATGCTAACACAAAAAATAATGATACTAATTTATTATTATTATTATTATTATTATTATTATTATTAATTATTATTATTATTATTATTATTATTATTATTATTATTATTAATTATTATTATTATTATTATTTATTATTATTATTATTATTATTATTATTATTATTATTATTATTATTATTATTATTATTATTATTATTATTATTATTATTATTATTATTATTATTATTATTATTATTATTATTATTATTATTACTACTACTGCTACTACTACTACTACTACACTACTACTACTACTGCTACAACTATGCATAATAGTATGTAATAATTTTGTAATATTTAAGGACGATTATTGTGTTAGTATAAAAAAATGATTTAGGGAGGGATATCATTTTTACAATGTGATTCTTGTTGTTTGAAGAAGAAAAAATATTGCAATTATGTATAGTCGTACCTTATTTAATAACATTATCACTTTTGTTATACCAAAAAAAGATAAAACGAGAATAGTGTCAAAGTTGTTGTTAGGAATTAGCATACTGATTGTTGTCTGATCTTTTGGATATTATCGGCTGGCAAATGCGTCTTGCATTATATTCATATTAATAGAATACAATTGAAGAGTCGACGTGTGACCGACAGAAATATTGCAAGACCTCAATATGTCATTTATATCATTCAGCAGCTGTATAACCGCCCCTGCCCCGTTCTAGCCAAAACACTTGATATGCCAGTAAAAAGATAATCTCTTTAAACTTTTTCTGATGACATTCTAATTCCATTTTCGGTTGAAAGTGATCAAATTACCGTAGATAGTTTCATGAATAGTCACAAACCGGAGTGGATATGTGGAACATTGCCAAAGAGTTTAATGTAATATCTGAATTCTACATCTTTAACCTATGAAAAGTGAATGTTGAGGTTAAACTTACAGTTATACACTGTGAAAAAAAAGAAGAAGAAGAAGAAGAAAAAAAACGTGGTGAATTGCCCAAGGATAGGGTAATTACGTTTCCGACCAACTTTGGCAAATATAATGCCTAATCCAAGTAATCATGGTAAGATTTTGTCCTATTTCTTTTAAAATGAAAAAAAAAAAATACAAATGCAAAATACAAAATGGGCAAAGTATTACGTGAGGTTGGCATAAAGTTCCCAATTTGGTCAGACACATAATTCCCTCAATGTTGGGCAATTGTTTTGCTTCACAGCTTTCCCATTCTTTGTCCGATCCGATAGTTCGAAAATTTCACAAAATAATAATCAGAATTTTCTCCTCGTTTTTAAAAGGTTGCAATTGTATACCAAGCCCACTCTCTATGAAGTGTTAACTCGCCTTGCATGTAATAGGTATCTATTTATTGGATCAGTGAATAGATATAATCTTCCATATGCAGTCCATTGCATATTGCACAAAACTAAACCTCATTTATTATTTGTTTCTCTTTCTCATCTCATCTCATCCTGTATCCTGCATCATCGGCTATGTTGCCATGGAAACATCGCATCTTCTCTCATCCTATCTCATCCTATCTGTACCTATCCGGGAATTTGCTTATATCAACAGGTAAGATAAAGTGGTTTATTGATAAGGGTGTCATTATTTTATATATCATGGTGTGTGGGTGAAGAATTTGCATTTCATGTCCATACAGTAGTTTTGAACAAGAGATGATTAAGAAAGAGGTGGTCTAGATGAAAGAGAAGTGCTGTATATAGGACCATGTTGAAATGTTGGGATATAAAGCTGAATGTATACTTGGGTAACGCGAGGAAGGGGTACTTGACAAAGGTAGAACAAAGAAATCTGAATGTTATAGGAGGAGGGGCTGACGAGAATGAGAAATGGAGGGAGAGGAGAAGAGGATGTGTGTGTGTGTGTGTGTGAGAGAGAGAGAGAGAGAGAGAGAGAGAAGGGGAAGACACACAGAGAGGAAGAATAAGAAGAAGAAGAAAAGGAGAGAGAGAGAGAGAGAGGGGGGGGGGGGAGCGGAGGGAGAGAGAGAGAGAGAGAGAGAAGTGTTGATAAGATGATGATTTGTGCTAATACTACTAATTTTCACTATTTTCTAAATTTTACTATTTTCAACTATACAAGAACATCTCGTAGAAGAATGTTGACTCTCATGTCGATTGAAAGAATGGTAACAATAAGATTGAGAATAATGGAAAAAAGCCAAACTTTATTTAATCCTAATTTCACCAATGAAAAAGGTACAAATCAGGGATGGCATAAGCTACATTGTATCTCAGGGCATAAGTTCAAGTGCGATTGAACTCCTTATCACGATATATGACAAATTGATCAAATCAAAGACGGAATGCACGCTGTGTGAATAATTCAATCATAGTCACCGATTTGATTACTAGTTGGGGCTGCAGCTGTGCTATCTCAATATTTTCCTGATCAATGATAAAATAATTAGGATTGTAGCGATTGTGTCAACGGTCATTGCCACGTATGTACAAGCTGTTACAGACAAAGTGTGTTTTTATTGTAACATATTAGCCTAGATATAATAGCCCGTAGCCACGATGGTACGTACATTCATTTCTAATATCATCATTTTAAAGACACACCATTCTTATGAAAATATTGGATGTAAAGCCATATGGTCATAATAAAATGTAGTAGAGGAACTATTGACAAAAACAATAATACCACGGAGCTATAATAGTTTGATGATAGGGCCAGCTTTGCTATTTCAACAGACATGCAGTCTCTAATTCGAATGAAATAATTTTCTTTTTGCTATAAGAGAAGATTTAGGATACCTTCAATACAATGTTCTCCTACTCCGTGAAGCTCTGTAAATAAGGAGCCCTCACATTCCTAAAAGTAGCCATTATTCGTAGTTTTTCTTTTAAAAGATGAATTGAACACAGCCAACCGGACAATCATGTCAGAATAATAACAGTATGTCTACATTAAATTATATTGCGCACATATTCATAGGGGATTTTAACGGCGCCTACACACACTATTACCCCGGCTTTAGCCAAACCGCCCTATAGGCGCTGAAAGCATTCAAGGAACAACTTTCTGCCAGGTACCCATTGCTACACCTGGGTGGAGAGTGGCAAATGTACATTGATGTCTTGCCACAGTCCGGCTAGGACTCGAACCGCGGGCCATGTGATCTACAATCCGATGGCGTATCCCCTAGTCCACGATACCTCTTGTCCCCCTCCTATATTCCCTCGCTGTAAATATTTATTTTATACCTATACGCGCCGCTTCCTTTTAGTGTAGGAATGTGAATCCGACACATTACTATGGTATGCCAGGAGCATAGACGAACATTGGTCAGTGGTATTTGTAGCGACATGAGAGGATTAAATTGAGCAGATTTAGCAAGCATCAGTGTGGAATGTCGGCTTAATGTCTTAATGAATGAAATAAAATTTTTAAATCCACATGCTCAGCGCTGATCATACTGTGAACAACATTCATTTACAGATCGTGCAAGAATGCATTCAAGATTCAAACAGTAGTGGACCTCGTGATTATTTTAGAGAAAGAATTTCACATTGTTAACAGTGGCGTGTATACAGGGGCGGCACAGTGT
Organism: Heliocidaris tuberculata; assembly: GCA_025618425.1. Taxonomy (NCBI): domain Eukaryota; kingdom Metazoa; phylum Echinodermata; class Echinoidea; order Camarodonta; family Echinometridae; genus Heliocidaris; species Heliocidaris tuberculata. The sequence goes on from CM046836.1 coordinate 46,377,866, forward strand.
GCCGGGGATTCGTCCCCCTCCTAGGCTTTATGTAATGCCGAATAAAAAAGAGAAAAAGAATAAAGAGAAAAACGCTGGAGGAGAAAATGCAACAGGAAGTGATGCGACCCCATCTCACACCATACCCTCACACTATGACCCTCTACTTTCTCCTTTCGTCCCCCTGATTTTCTCTCCCCCCCAAAAAAAAAAACAGGGGGGGGGGTTAAAATAATAAATTGATGCCAGTGCCTCCTCAATGGTTCGACCCACGTTTCGAAACATCGATAAATAAAACCTTGTTATAGGTAATGGAATAGCACTTTACTGCTGATGGTATTTTGAGAAAAGTCTAGGTCTATTTGGACTTTTGTTCAGAAACCAGAAACTGGAAGTATTTTTTTTTTGGTTGCTTGTATGGTGGTCTTTCATTTTCAATTGTAGTCATGTTGTATAAATAGGAAAGTCAAATAAAAACTGAATTAATTTCATGGACGAAAAATACGGGAGATTGTGTTCAAGGATATTGATATACGCGTTTCCTTAGTTCACGAGGTCTGTTTACATAATTATTCATTCAAACTCTTTGTAATCTAATGAAAATTAATTTTAAAAGAGTAACAAGGAAATAGGAAGAACAAAAAACAAAAATTGTCTGCGAAAACAGTGTATGGCGGAAATGAAATGAGTCAGCAAAATATTGTAGTGTTTTACAGCTTTCTCGTTTATTTATAAAAGATCACAATGACTTGAACATTTTAGATTATTCATTGCTTTGAAAATATATCGTGAAGTTTCCCCCACACATTAGCAAATTTACTGAACAAGCATTTCTATCTCCGGAATTACATAATCATGATAATCAATCCATATCATTGATGAATATTCTAATTACTTTTCAGCATGTACATCATTATCATAATCATCGAAATTCAATGTTCGGACGGCGAGATCCTTCAAAAAATCTTTCAGTCATCTGTAACTCTGGAGACCCTTAGAACATTTTATTGAGAAGAATATCTTTCTATCCTAACGTCAAAGAGTGGAAAACGCAATATCGCGGAACATAAAAAAACCCAGCAAAACAAAACAAAAAACAAAAAAAAACAAAAAAAGAAACACTATTATACGATAGAGTCATCGCAAAATGGTAAATGTAATATATCAAAGTCTCTCTCTCTCTCTCTATGTTCCTGTTAACATGGTAGATTCAGGACCCTGTGAACATTGGTAAGAATATACACTTTATGAAATAACTTCACGTCTGAATGAGATTATTATTCCGTGCGAGACCATGAAGGTCAGGGTACCATTGCCTGTCACATACCGGGGAATGTTCCCTGGACATACCGCGCAATACCAAGAAAACTTGAATGTCATTGTCAACGTTCCTAGTTCAAAAAACGAATGATTTGAAGCACTCGAGAAATTCATATCAATATTTAATGTCTTATTGTAATATACTTACATTTGGCATTAAAATCATTTTCTGGCTCTTTTGGTATATGTGATTGATTTTCTTTCATTTTCAATGTTTATTGGTCATGCAAAAAATACGTGTTTATTGGTCTTACAAAAAACAAATATGTACATTTGGGATAGAGTTTATTTTTCCGGTTGTTTCTGATATTTGGTATGATAGTATTCTCTGTTTCCTTCCGAGAAGTTAGACATGTTAATTGATGACTTTTACGAAGCACATTACTTGTTAACAGTTTATATATCCATGCATGGCTTGATGACGAGTAAGATATTGCTTTATATACATGTACTTTTTTTTATTCATCTTGTACTATTCGTTTACTCAACTTGTATATAGACATTACGAGAGGATGATATTCCTCGGAGACTTTTGGTCGAAATCGTAGGGCTATGTGGGCTGTAGTATACTGAAGTCTATATAATGAAAAAGACGAACTATCAAAATTAGGATAAATAATTATTTTCATGAAAGTTGATAATGAAATCAATGAAAAAGAACCTCTTGAATTCATGAATTTAATCTATCATTTTCGTCACGAGTATATGGTAAGTCAATAATGGAAAGTGATTACTTTTGTGTCGGCGCGCCTTATCACCTTGCAGTTTTAAGAACACTTAATATAATTTTTTTCTATTGAAATTTAATTATTAAGTACACAACAAAGCTGCCATTGTTTTATGGCAATAACAATTATTTTGTGATTTAAGCGTCCTTGGACTATAATTTTGCCCACAGACATCGATTGTGAAGATAGCTTTCAAGTATAGCTGTGGGCGATGAAAGTCATGAGATTTTCAACTATGAAATAGTCCTTTGAATAGTTCGTGTAGAAATCAGATGAAATTGTTATGAAATAGTTCATGTTGAAATCAGATGAAATGGTTATGTCCATGCAGGATGTTAGGATTAATAGATCATTCATCTTTTGATGTTAAAATCATCAAATCGCATGGACAAAAAGAGTCCTATATACAAACTGAAATTACCGACCCTTATTCAAGTAATTAATCTTCACTTTTTTCATGGTCTCGATCTCGAGTGCGATTGTAATTCACCTTATAAAAAATCTCGTCATTGTCTGTGGTCATCATTCTTTTATGGTTCAAGTAGATTTACTGTGTTTTTACAATTAAATGGAGATTAACAAATCGTCCTTGTCTGTGTTTTATAATAAAGAAAATCAGAGGATGTTTCATAATCATACTTATGAAACGGTCGTCTACTTAATTGTACTGATTAAGGTGACAGATGTCTGGGTTTTATTAATCGTTTTTATTGTCTGACTCAATACTTCCTTCAAACATGTCAATATATATATATATATATGTATATTGACAGTTTTCTTAACTCTTTGCTACTCTCTATTTTCAATTATTTTATTTCTTATGAAACAGGAAGATTGACTTGATAACAAAAAACGTGATCGCGACAAAACCCATTGGAAGGGCATTGGGGTCGTTATATGATAACGTGATATGCGCTATACAAGAACCGTTTTTATTATCATTATCAAAACTGTTTGTATAAAATCATAGAATGTAGTTAAAAGTTGACACTTGTGTAGATTATACCTCATTTCATTTCAGTTTGTCAGCGTTAAGCTATTTAAGTGTTGATGACAGGAAAATGAGGAAATGATATAAATGTGGTAGATAAACTTTAGAATATTATAAGCAGTAAAAGTAATAATGTTATGCCGGGTGCCCATATATGGTGTTTGAAATATCAAACATGATTGAAATTTCCCTGGATATGTTATTACATGGGTGTATCCACATGGGGGGGGGGGGGGGGTCCCCGAATTTCCCCACCTATTGCAACAAATAGCATGTATTAGCGCCTTATTTTCTGCTCCCGATTTGTGGGATGAATGAATTTTCATCTCGATTCTGCAGAAAGTTGAACTTTATATAAAATAATGTCTCTATATATCTAATCTTGAACTCCTAAATATAAGTATCATTTCCAACTATGGCTATTCATACTGCACATCGTTTATTTCTGAGCAAAACTAGCCGTGAAACCGCTTTATAATGAATTATATTGCTAAGCCAGATTCTACCTCAGGTTGCACTTGGAGATTATTGAAAGATTACCGTTTTAACCTGTTTATAAAGCATGGTGAAAACCAATACCATAATCCTTTTAAGTCATTACATCATTCTGTACTTCAAGCCGAGGGTACATTATGGATCAGGAATACTCTCATCAAATTACGCGAGTAGCAGCACATGATTTTCATGAAGTAATTAAATGAACAATTCAAGTGGCAACTGCAATGATATGTATATTTGTGTGATTTATTTCTGTATTTTGCGGCTTGAGTGTAATGAATTGTAACAAAAGTAATATTTTCCTGTTATGCTACATTAAGTTGAATATGGTTTTAGAAGAGCGGTCCAGATGGTAGCACACTATATTTACCGTTCAGTTTTCTTTTTGTTTGTTTGTTGTTGTTGTTGTTGTTTTTTGTTTTGTTTTGTTTTTTGTTTTTGTTGAATAACTCTAAAGTTGAGCTTTCGTTATGATTGTCCTGTAACAAACACAAACGCTTACTAGAAAGCAATATCATTTCATTAATGTTTTTTCATTAATTTATGTAAGTCGTTTCATTCAGCTTTTTTTACCGATGGATTTGTCACATCGTCGTCATTATGGTAAGAGTTACAATGACTTGACTTTCCCCGAGTAGAGTAGAATATCAACTGGTAACATTGTAGAGGCTTGATAAAATCTGAGCTGCCTGGCCCTACATGCTATCAATGTATGTAATATGGTGTAAAAATGAAGACCATAAAAAAAATGCACTTCAAAATCATCATGTGCTTCACAAAAGTAGACATAATTTATACAAGTGACCGAAACTGCCATACTCATTTCCCCTCATAGACTGCAGTGTTTGACTAAAGCGTACCCCTGTAGTTTCGTAAATGGCAGTATTCAGTCATAGATATCTTAATAATAACATTGTATATTTGAAAACCTTTTTATGCCTGGCTTTTTATTCATCCTTCTGAACATCATTATACAAGACAGATATCAAAATTCAACAATTTATTAAATCAAGCCTCCACAAAGTTACCGATTCTCTTAAATAAGTTTATTTATTTATTTATTTGAACATACTTAACCAGGATGACAAGATCAGTTAAAACTGTTTTACATCATGGTCCTGAGATTTAAAAAAACATGAATATAAAAGAAAATTTTAAACAAGAGATATCAACAGTATAATGAAAGCAACGATAAAAATAATTAAGTTATTATATATAATGTGTGGAAAAATATCACAATGATAATTCCCAAATATTCTTGCATAAAACTCAGAATGTAAAAGATGTGGCATAAGATAATAAATTTAAAACAAATGACGTCAATTGATTTAAGAATTAACATGTATTGGTATATTATCATAATGAAATAACGAAACTAAAAAAAAAAAATGACTGAAATAAGACCCAACCAATAAGCTGGATAGGTATAGAATGAAATAATAACAATTTACTTAAGAAAATACATTAGTAATAAAGGCACACAATGAAAAATTTACTAACTTAGCATGGAAATAATTAAATTGAAATAACATATAAAAAAAACAACAATAATTTAACGACTATGAACCAGTTGGGTATATGAAATAATAGAGATAATAGCAACTGAAAAAGTAGAATATGTTAATAATTCTATAGATGAAATGTGGAACGTGAAGACTTTTATAGAGACTTAAAAGTATGTTTGCTTATAAACGTTTGAACGACTGAAGAGATTGAAGATTTTGGAGTGCTTCACATTGCAAGCTAGGAGATAGGAAAAAGAGCTGAATATCATCATTATTTACTACAGAAGTAGGGCAAAAGAGAGTTGAAAGTATGTATAACTATTCAGGAATATGACTTCCGAAGTACAATTTCTGCAGAGCATTCGATTTTCCACGCATGTGGAGTAGTATTCTTCTTCCGCATTCGAAGGGCCTCGACTATGAATTATGACGTCAGCAAATATTTGAAGATACGATGCCTCTTTTATGAGGCGCCATTATCGAAAATTGTGCAAGCGTGATCGTCTGGGCTTAGAGCAAAGTAACCATTCTACCGGTAAATGTTAGTTCAATTGATCGGGAATTGATTTTTCGTTTTGAGAACCCGTCATTGACATTTTATCAAGTGTGTATGTGTTTGCTTGTCATTTTAGGCGTATTGTGGTTTGATCTTTATTCAGCGTGATATGGAGGTAATTAATTTGAACGCTGTCTTCGTCGTGCACTATTTTAGTTTAAGGTTTTAATGTGTTTCTTTGTCTGAAGATGTACTTGTGTGAATGAATTTGCACTCTAGCTTACTTCTCTCGTCATATAATAATATATGTGTGATCACGTCATTTTCACGGTATACCGTGAAAATGACGTGATCACTTGTTTAGGAGTGAGTATTGAGTGATTATCGAGTGCTCTCCTAAGACAAAAAGAGTGAATTTCACTCTATTTTCACTCTATTTTCACTCCTTTGGGGAGTGACGTCAGTGATCACTCGATATTTTTTAGAGAGTAACTTTGGTTAGAACCTAATGCCGTTGCACGCGAGACGTCATTTCGATTGCGTCATTACCTGCGCTAATCGAGCCTGTGAAAGCAATCGATACATACGCCAATTATTAAAAGTATCGTTTAAATGTTGTTAAAAGAAATACAGCGCCATACAAATGCTGTGAAGAATCGTCATCATCACTGTTCATTTTCAAATCTCTTAAAATGATATCAATCTTTCATGACGCGAGAAGGACCATACAAGTCACTGACGCGATCCTCACGCCAGCAAAATATTGACGCCTCGGGTGAGCCAGGCTTAGGACGTTCTTTGGTTTGATCTTTATTCAACATGATGTGGATATAATTAATGTGAACTCTGTCTGCGTTGTGCACTATTTTAGTTTAAGGTTTTAATGTGTTTCTATGTCTTAAAGGGAATCTTGAGTTCTGGGGAAGTAAAAAATAATTTTTAAACGTTCGCATTCCTTTTATGTCAGTTTGGAAGAACATCATAGTAGAAACATACCCTGAAAATGATTGCTCTTCAAAAGCTCTTATATTCGAAATATGACTAGAAATACCTGAAATGTTCGGGCCGAGCATTCATGCCACTTGTGTGTGTAGTCCCATATACCAATTTCTGTGTGCAGTACGTGTGCTTTTCAGTGGGTTTGGGTTAATTTCTTATCTATTTTGATGATTCCAAACCAACACAGTATAAAACAATTCTTATGCTGACATGGTTAACCTTTCCCAATTCCTTTGAGACAGTTTCTTTCACAATGTAATTGCATGACCAGAAATATACTTTATCTTTAAGATGTACTTGTGTGAATGACTTTCACTTCTTTCCTCCCCTAATATTATCTGCGATCACGTCAGTTTGTTACTTTGGTTAGGATTTAATGTAGCCTGCAAGCACAGACCCTAATTTGACACTTTATCATTTGGTCTTGAGAGAAGCCTAATTCAGCTACCTTCAGGAGCAGCTATAGTACATGGCCTATTGTAGTCTTACAGTGCAGACTGACCAGGGTTTGTGCCTGCAAGCTAGACTTAATGCCCGTTGCACACGGGAGGTTTTCGATTATGTTATTCACTGCGCTAATCGTGCCTATGAAGGCAATGAGTGCATACGGTACGCCATGCAGTAAAAAAAGATGAAGTTTGGATTGTTCATTGTGCATTCACTGTATTACGATCTCACGCTGCGCTCCAAATGACGCAGTAGTTGCTGACGCAGTACTACGTCAGGAATTAACGCCTCGTGTCCAACATGCTTTAGGATGTTATTGTTTCATTACGTTTTCTACATTTTCTACGTGAGTGGAGAGCATGATATGAAGAACATTTTAAAAGTTAAAAACAAACACTGTATGCAGAATATAATTGTGCGAGGACAATGCAATCATTTTATTTTGTTCTTTGTTTTGTGGTAGACATTTTCAGTGTTTTCTTCACCTCCTTGAAATAAGTTTCCTTAGGCAAGAATACAACATGGACACGTAGGTAGAGGTAACACGATATCCTTGCCTTGTCCTTCGAGCCGTGTAGTTATTCCAATGTTTGAAAACTCATTTCTTTTGTCCGCCTGTAATCCCATCAGCAAAACGTGTAGAGAAACAACAAACTAAAATTCTGCAGGCATATCTCATCTGATCCAGTCTTATCTTATTTGGGGAATGCGTAGAAAGTGTTGGAATGGGTTGACCTGTATTTTCCAGCGTTCATATTTGCCGCAAATTTTGCCAGAGTCGCTTCGGAGGGAGGTTATGAAAACGAAGTCTGCTGTCTAGTTGTTGATGGGGCACTATTTTGACGGTAGGAGCAAAAAAAAAAAAAAAGAAGAAGGAGCGGTTGAAAAAAAATGCGGTTGAAAGTTATCACTTACTGATTATGGTAATGAAGACATGCGGTTACCTTCCCGTCGTGAAAATTCACTCATTCTCATTCTCTCTCTCTCTCTCTCTCTCTCTCTCTCCCCCTCTCTCCCTCTTTCCTCTTGCTTTCCTTCTTTCTGTCTCTGTCTCTGTCTCTGTCTTTATCTTTCTATCATTTTACCTCCTTATAATCTACTTGTGGCCAGACTGGCCCAAACCACGTTTGCAAGACGATACTGTACATGCTGAATGCGATATTCTTCTTCCTTCAAGCGGACCGATCTCAGGTCGATTAAATCGAATTACTGTATTGATAGTACGTCTGCAGAAAGTCAACATTATCCGACATATTGCAGAATTAGATGTCTCTTGTTTGTACATATCAGGAAATAGATCAAACAAGAAAGACGGATTCTGCCAAAAGGAAACGGAATGGCAAGAAGAGTAGGGCTAGATACTGGAATAAAGTAAAGAGTACCATTATATGTGACTAAAATAATTACTGCTTCATTAAAAAGTAGTGTGGGTTTACCTTTAAGGTGGGTTTTCACGGGGCACACGAACGATTCGCGAACGATGCGAATGTCGAAAAAAATGGCAAATTCCAACATTCGTATTTTAGGATCCAAGAGTTCGCCAAACATGCGCGGGGATTCAGAAGCGGGAGTCGTTTTTAGTTTGGCGCGAATTTAAAAAAAAAAAAAAAAATTCTTGGGAACGTTTCCAGCATCCCGGGTCGTGATTTGCTCTCTAAAATGTCTGAAAAGCTTTGTCATATGCGCACGACCTACTCACGACGTGCGTAATGTTCGCGAAATCTTCGTGAAACCCCCAAAAGATACCGACATTTTGGAGAATGTCTCGCGCATGTTTCGCGAAAGCAGCGAAGTTCGTCTGATCATTTCTCGTGTTGTTCGCATTTTAGTCGCGTGTTCTTCATGTATGTGGACTGGCCATAGCTCGACAACGCTACACAAGACATTTGCGCATACGTTGTGAGAACTACGCACAAACTGCGCATGAATGGTTTACTGCTCCACTGTCGCGACATATTAGGAGAAAAACTTCTCGGAATGTTGGACTTTGCCAGTTATTTCGACATTCAATCTTTCGCGAATAGTTCGCATGCCCCGTGAAAACCCACCAAATTAATCAGAGAATGTTGGATCGATATAATAATATATACAAAATAATGTAAATAAAATACGTGTTTTTTCGCAAATGATATTACCATGATCAGACTTTTCAGCTGCGAAGGTTGTTTATCGATCGCCTTTACAGTTTTGGATATCATTTTTTGTCCTGCACTTCAGTTGCTTGTGTTTTAACACGACTTAATAGGACTTAAAAGTCCTGTACATATATTTGCGTTGATAGATCTGCGACACTGATCGCATGAGATATAGTGAGGATTATTGAATGAAATGGTGCAAGAAAATCATTAAGTCCACCGGCGCAGATGCTCGTCATATGGAGCCCTGCATTACACGCAACGTTTACCATACACCATCAGCCGACTCCACACCGTTCCGCCGTATATTATTGCATGTGGCATTTAATTTACAGGGAAGAGTGGTGCGCGTCAATAGACAATTTGTTGCGCTCAATTGAACATGTCAAATTTTATGATAGAGTACGTGTAACCAGTCTCTTTCTGGTCGGTTTGAGTCGGTTGGATTGATACTGCATGCGTGGGGTATTTCATTAAGTAGTCTAATCAGGAAGATGGCGTTCGTCGGAAGCAGAGTCGTGTAAAAATGTGCTACCTTGATGAAGTTACAACGTTGATGTTATTGTTTCTTACTTTTTAAAGCAAAAAGTGAGCCCCATACTTTATGCTATAACCCTTATGAAATTGAATTAAATTGTTATTTTTGGGATTATCAAAAACACGATCCCTAGATTATTTTGATGTGTTTCTCTGTCTTTCTGTCTTTTTTATCGCTCTCTCTCTTGTGAGTTAATTTTTCTTTCTCTCTCTCTCTTTCTCCCTCTCTCTATTTTCTTCTCTTCCTCTATTTACCCCCTCTCGTTTTTATCTGTACTTCTCCCATCTTCTTTATCCCACCACCATCTCAATGAACATCCCCTTAACCTTTTTTAGAGCTTATCATGGCGCCCATGGGTAACCCACAACCACTGGCACCTACTTATCTTCATCCGATATGAACGTATTATGATAGACTATAGGCGCCTCATGTTGGAGACATGTCAAATGAGAGATATGCCCCCATAATTCGCTTACTTTGGATTATCCCCGGATTACCTTACATCTTGCACCCTAAATCTCTATGACATGCACGTGTGTTGATATAATTATGGGTTAGCTGGTTGTTGACATCCATATTTCGGAATTATAGAAATAGATCCCCGGATAAGTCAGAGACAAATAGATCCCTGCGCAAGGGTTCCAAACATGTTCATGGAGACTATTTTTGCAGGGAGCGTTATAATTATTTCGGCACGATATCTGACTGTTTACAACAGATATAATCGTCGTTTTTATCATTTTTATGGGATGTTTCACAAACCAAATCATAAAGAAACTAAATACGTCTATATCTAACACTGATATGAACATATTGTTGGATGGTTGTGTCGTTATGGGAATAATAACGAATGATTGTGGGAATGTTGTGGGCTTTTACAATCACAAAAAGGATATTTGCAAAGGGTTTCATGTAAATCACATCCTATACTACCCCCAACATTTACAGTTTTCGTTTGTTTTCAATTCAGCATTGCTGTAATTTAGATGCCATTATTTGCAATTCTGTAGAGTATTATAGTATCCTTCACTACAAGAATGTGAATTTATGCATGCAACGTCTTTTGAGTGAACAAAAAATGAAATAAAAACATTAATGTTGATTTTAGTAGGAATAAAGCATCTAGAGCACATGGGGACCTTTGAGTGGGACAATGGCTTACTGTGCATCGCGTGGGAGAACTAAGAAAGCTCTGTTCGTCTCACCAAGATGGATTACCATGAGTTAATACGTGCTCGCTTTCGGTCTAGAGCACGTATTATTGGATTCGATATCCTCAAATACCCTGAGGCAGTTTAGCTAAAGTGCTACCGGGATCCAGCAGTATTCGAACCCAATGAAAAAGGGAGAAAAGGGGAAGCTCGATTCTCATGCGACGCGTGAATGTGCTATGCTCGCGCGCTGCGAAACTGTAAATTCTGTAAGCGTTGAAATGGAATTTCGTGGAAAAGTTAGGATGTTGCAGTGGTCTTTGATGAGGTTGCCATGGAGACGGCGATAAAAGGGGAATGCACCAGAGGCGGTTGCTCATACAAATAGGGATATCGCGCACATTCCCCCGAGGGAAGAGAAAAGTAACATTCGTTCCGGAAAATCTTGAGCAAAGGAAAGGATTGTAAGCATTACTTGTCATTGCTGGTACTTGTGTAATGTTGTTCAAATCGTGTAATCCTCGAATTCCATTTCCATCTGTTTCATGCATTCCATAGAATTCCGTAGAATAGATGGATACTTCTTTCCTTTTCTAAAACCTTTTATGAAAAAAAAAAAGATGGAGGAAGAAAAAAGATCGTCCTGATGAAATTGAAATTACCTGAACGTATATGGTAACCATTGTGGGTAACCATTATCATTGTCTTTCCTTAAAGATATTGATTGAACGTTACAAGCGCAAACGAATCAAGGTAAATCATCTTTAAAATTGTAATGCTCTGTCAAAAATATATATCTTCCTTAAGTAAAAGATTTATTGAGAATATTTTTGGATTGCCTATCCATTATCACATTTTTAAGGCAAGTTTTTGATGAGAGAGTTAGAAATGACATCGAGAAGTGAACTTGATGAAGCCAAACTGCACATGGATGTAGATTTCTGTCACTCATGCACGATCCCTGAATCGACATGTCTACACCCTGGCGTCTCTTTGCATATGGAAATATACATTGTGTATACAGTTACATCGATCACATCCTTCAGGTAGATCATCAGAACGAAAACTAAATTAATGACAGAAAAAAGCGGGAATCTTGTCAGGTCTTAACCCGGGTCGTATGTCTGATGTCGTGCTGCGATCGATGAAGCTCGAGGGAAGAAAAAGAACTGGAGGGCGACGATGATGACGAGGGAGGGAAAGAAAGCGTCTTCGCATTGTACGGTAGCCTTAAGGTGAAAACACTGTATGGATATTCATGAAGGTGAGAAAGGCACGCAGACTTGACATTAGCGATCAGGAATTAGCCCGCTGACTTCAGTTGTCTAAGATGGATCCCTGGGGTGGTATGAGAAGGAGGGTCGAGTAGGGTCGAGCTAACACCTTCATTGAGGTTCCAGGTTGCTAACGGATATTATGGGAGTAATTATTATTATTCATCTCATTTTAAGGTGATGATGGGGATGGCTTTCAAGAGGTCTCGTAATAATGCAGGAAGGCAAGGTAGAATCGGTCTCTCACTTGGGTGCCTCCGGTTGCACATACCTTGAGCTATATTCTGACAAAAATGAAGCAACAAACATCATATTTGCAAATGTCGAGGGGCAATTGAATTGGGATCACTATCACGCCATCTGCCCCATTTTTTCCTTTTAAAAAAAGTCTTTCTTTGGATTAAAATGCAAATTTATTTTGTTATTAGGCCTATTTCGGAAACTATTATGGCTTGAAGACCAACCCTGCATTATCTGCATGCGTACCTGTATGATTGAGCAGGAAGTTATCAGTTATTATCTGATTTATCACAACCCTTCAAATTAAAACAGCCCCCATGAATATGAAACGCAGTATATCTCTTTCTGTTTTATTGTTTAAAAACAAAAATTCCCCCATAATGTTTTTAAAATCATTTTTTTCTTTTTTGTGGCCATGATGGCTGACACTAGCCCTTCTGTCTCGAGAGTACTCGTATCTTCTAAATGCTTCCTTTCATAAACTTTCAGCTGGTATAAAGCTTTATTCTCTTTAAGCACGGACCTCTCTTGATCTCGGTGCTTTAAGCAGGGAAATGTAACTGCTTTGAGTGAAGAAATGCAAGCCTGAAGGCCAACCTTCAATAATTCATCTCTCCAGCTTGTGTCGTTGTAGAAAGCGCCTCTCCGCTCCAGACCTATTCACTTTATCTGTTTACCTAGGCAAAGAGCGCTTTCTGATGATGATACATAATTTCCCTTTTTTCAGTCTCTCTATAACGTGGGCCTTATTGTTTGCACGAAGAGCGAGCACACCATTTCTACAAAGCAAACCTACAGGAGCGAATTGGCGTACTTTGTTTTATTTCAACCCTGAAAGGCATATTACGGTACATTGCTCTGTAAATTGTCTTTTGAAATACAAGGACACTATTATACTGGCACTGATTCATTTGCAACAAAACTATGATTATTATCATAATATAATTTTTTTGTTATGTTCATTCATGTAAGTATTGGTCATGTATTTCACCACACTCAATCGCTTTTGAGGCCTTCCAAAGACATATGATTATCAACATTCATATTTCACCTGAAGGACAAGCGCGCAAATGATTATGTAGTTTCACCTCAGTCAATATGCTTAATGCCCATTTTATAATGATATGAAAAAAAAACACAAGCATTCTGCCACTTTCATACTTTTCCCGCTTCATGCATGCTTGCAATGTCATATTTTACGCCACAGTTTTTCGTTTATCTTGAAGTAACCGTGCGGCGATACTCAACATATTGTTTGATTTACAATTCATATCTTGAACGAGAAATGGGCGATTCCGTGCAGTGTGTCCCGTACGACATTTGCTTTTTTCCCCCTACGTAGTTCATCACAAAATGAAAAATATATATATATATTGATGAGACAATATAATAATTGTGCTTTCTGGCATAACTACTTATAGTCGTCGTCATTATCAAGATATATTTTGTTTATTGATGAAATATATGGATAAATGTCATATATCGCACGGGACACTCTGCACGGAATCACCCAAATATAAATCTTCATAATGAAAGGCGCTCAAGGATTTGACGGCATAGTACTGAAGAGGACCTCAAGAAACAGTCGCACAAAACCTCTGCCATCATAGATTTATACGAGGCAGGGAGTGGGGCATCGGGGCTGAGAGGGAGGGCTGCAGCCCCCGAGAGTTTTGAAATGACTAATGATATTTAGGCAACAGTCATCTCATATTAAAGCATAAATGAGGGGTATTCCTAATATATTTTGATTACGAAAATATGTTCTTATCATAATAGTGTCTAAATATTTGCTCGCTGGCAAAATATGAATTGGGAATATTGATATTCGCGCAAGAGACATCACCCCTTATGCAAAATCGTGCCAGTATATACGCCTATGACTGAGATAGGAGTGTACACGATGGCTTTAACCACCTGTCATCTTCGTTTTACATTCATTCAAGAGATGCCATGATAGAAGGTGGATTTTAGACTTGAGAGCTGGGAGGTTAGATGCACTGTATCACCTGATCGTATTCAGTCATTGTGTTGACCTTTGTGTAAGCCATGAGATCTCGAATAGAACATGTGGGAGGAAATGCAAGCAAAGAACACATTAAAAAATGATATTAAATTTCTACCAATTGATTGGACGAACTTCTTTTTTTTTTTGGTAATAAACGGTGTTTCGCCGCAGTTGCCTTGAATATTGCAATTACATAAAATATACAAGAAGTAGACAATTTTATGAACTCCAGCTTTAGCCAAGCATGAACGACATTTGATCCTAATGGCATTGATATATTGTTACTGCCTTCTTAATTATTTATAACTCATCAGACCTTTTACAAAACAATACTTGGAACTATAATGTATTGAACTGTATGCATTATTACTCAAATGTTCAAGGTCACACTGAATTACTGCATAACAATAAAATAAGAATACATCGGTGAATGGAGCCTGCAAATACCAAAAGCTAGTCAAGGAAGACATTACACAGTAATTTATGATATAGAAGTAGTTTTTGTTATTGTTTTGCACCAAGTTGTCACTATATTCAAGGTATAGTTCTGCATCATTTTCTTGATTTCTCATATTATCGTAAAGGCATTAAATCCTGAATAATGTGCATTGTCATAGTATACGTCATATATTTTTCAAGGTTATATATTCTTCTATAGATTGAACAAATAGTGAGCTGCTTGTTTGACGGGTTGAATTAATTAGTTGTGGTTTTGTAGTGGTATACCACACTGGTGTTTTTGTCGATCCGTTGGTTGCATGGTAAACATTTGTCACCAAAGTTGGTCCTGTATGAAAACTTGGCATTGTCGCTTGATTGGCCTATCCAGTGAAATCTTTAATAGAAAGTTCGAAACCGGTTTATTCCAGTAAGACCACTGTCATTATTATGGAGCTATATAGACCTCATTAGATAAACATAATGTGCAATGTACATAATGCAAAACAAGTTTGACATTTTGAAAACAAAAACATGAAACCAAATTATTAATTAATTTCTTGATGTATTGTATTTCAAAGAGAGAAAAAAAACATGGTTAAAGAAATAGTACCATAATTATATTCAAATAAACATAGACATGATAGGAGTCATGAGATTGATGAATAACTGGAAAGCCCACTCAGCCTTGTCACCATATCAAAACGTTGTACTGTTGTCTGACGGTACAATCGATGAAATTGTTTATAACAGAATTCTATACTGTACTATGCCACTTTCCCCATCATCCGGCTGATTATTTGAGACAATTCACACCGCTTCGATCTGTTCCATTTAGGAAAATCCCCTCACAGACAGAGCTGAATGGATTTAAGAAGCAAGCTAATGTTATTCCTACAGTAGTGCTTTAAGCTGGCGTCTAATGAAATCTTAACTCGACCTATTTCAAGAGTTATTTATCTTCTCATGGCGCGTGTTATTTATGGGAGTTATAAAAAAAATCTCGTTTGATGGTATTAAGTGGTACTTCATTATGGTAGCTATATCTACCGTAATTGCATATTTAATTAACGACCACTCCTTTCCAAGCGGCAGAAAGCGAGGATGCAGATAATGAGGATTATTTCGAACGCACCCTGGCCGTCATAAATTTTATTATTATTATACAGGGTGGCCAAGAAAGAATGCAACAACTGAGATCTGCTATTTCAACGACATCATTGACACAATATCATTACTCGTCTGTTTTATTGTGTAGGATTTTTTTTAAAATGAAATGACACCGTTATCATCAATTTTGGGTAAGGCGTTTTGATTCTACGGCTATTTTAACAAATTTTAAAAATGACATTGCCATGTGCATTTTGGCTCGACAAACATTGCTGTGATTTTTTTTTTAATTGATATTATTTTCATCAGGGTAGCCCATGCAGCAAAAGTTGATCTTCCGTGGGGCCCTGAAAATACAACAAAACTATATGCAATTAAAATGATTTAAAATACAATCAGAGGAGCATACATAATAGCATATTATTGAACTAATGAACTTGCTGAAGTGGGTAAGGCTAAACAAGGAAAATATGGAGAATGAGAGACAGAGAAAGGAAGGATATAGAATAAAGAAACAGTTAAGAAATAGGCATAGAGAAAAAGAAAGGTGGCGAACGCGTAGAGAGGAAAGAGCAAAAAAGGAAGAAGAGAGAGGGAAAGAGAGAGAGAGAGGGGAAAAAAAACACCTTGGGAGCAGAAGAATAGTAATGGAGAACTGTGGGATAGTCCAAGCTATGTCCCATATTTTCCAAGTATTATGGTATTGTATTATGGAATTGTGAACGTAAATTGACATTAAAATGTCATTTTACTTGATTTTTTTTTCGAATCCAAGATTCAGGAGGGCTATCAGCTTGATCACTCATCAGATAGAAAAAATCTTAGATGCAGTAGGTACCGTATGGGAAAAATTAGCTTGGATATTATACGTTTAGTATATGGATCATGTGGATAAAAAAGTTTTCATTCTCTTACTATAATTATACACTCATTGACTCATCCCCAAAGAGCTCCACAATGATATATATATATATATATATATATATATATATATATATATATATATATATATGATACATTAATTCCTTCCAATACATTGACACGGAGTTAGGCCCATCGCACACTATACGATCTGTCTGCGATCCGCTTTCGGAAGACAATTTAATAGCATTTGATATAAATATTTAAACACATAAAATATTTTTGATTGGGTTTTCTGAATAGTCATATAGATAGTAAAATCCCCCCCCCCCCCAGGACCTATTTCGAGCTTTCTAGTCGGAGGAAAAGGGCGAATCGGCTCCTAGTCGGAGTGATTTGGCACTCATTCCTGGTATAAGGCTGATAACGCACCCAAATCCTTTTTTTAGTATTCATATTATTGTTCAAACCTGAATCAGGTAGATTTTATTTGTTAAAATGCCAGTATTTAATGCTTTTGCGATTTATTTCCAAAATGGGATCGCAGTCGATCGTTTCGTGTGCGGTGGGCTATAGAAATAGCGCAGGACCATTTCCATTGTCGACAAGGCCACATTAGAAAAGCGACATGCACTTTTCACTCCGCTCCTGCGTAATTACTGCTGCATAATGAATGTATTGTATGGGGTAAATCGCTTAATCAAGAGTGTCAGAGTGATGCAGAGTATATGCAATGGGCCTGGGGCTTTTAAGTGCCAGTGAATGCATCCCGCCGAACTGGGATCTCGTGAATATCTCATTATTACTTCTCATTAAGCATTTTAAAGGTATGGATCAACATGTTATCTTGTTACAAATCGAGGCTTGGGTTTGCTAATCACGGAATATATTTCCAAGGTGTTATTATGTTTTATTCAACTGTCTGCATTAATAACATAGTTATGTAGTACCGGTATATTTGTATGTTTTTTAATTGAAATAGATAATGAATTGAAGTTTATTGAATATTCATACATTACCATCCGGGGCACATGATGATAAAACAATGAACGCTTTTACGTGTCATCTTCGTTTTAATTTGGGGTAAACTATAAAACCCTAAAACATTTTACGGTTACTCGGTTACTATGGTTGCTTGGAATATGCAACTTTATTTTCATGAGAATCAGTGCATTGTTTAATAGAATACAATGATATGTGTGGGTTATGGAGAGCCGTTTCGGTGACGACTTTTATTAAAAGACAAATGTTTGATATTCCGCCGCCGTCACCACAGTACTTCATCCATGAGAAGAGGTGTTTGTTCGCCCCCGTTATGGATCAAGTAAGACATAGACAGTGGCGGATCCAGCGGTTTACACGTGGGCACGAGCCCCGTCTTACACCTACCATACCCATTCTGGCATGTCTTAATTACACATTGAGTATATAATAAAATGTGCCCTCATTGTGCCCCCCCCCCCCCCGGCGGCTAATTTAGACCCCATTAGGCACCCTTAAAAACTTGAGGACTTTGTGTGAAGTGGAGGCTTGTCAGAGAATTTGAAAATATGATGTCCTTTTCCTCTCTTTTCTTTTGTCAGAGAATTTCGAACTTGTACCCCCCCCCCCCCCCCCGCGCCAGAGAATCCTGGATCTACCACTGATAGTGATGGTTTATGAAGCAAAGTAGAACTCTGAATAAAACTCTCTCGTCTGGGGGATGTGCATGACAATGCCATGAATGGGTCTGCATGGCGTATTTGCGTTTCCTCTTGATTTAGCGTTTTGAAGCATTATATCGTTGAATGAAAAATCATTGTCATCATTATTGATGTAGTTGGCAGTGGCTGTCTCGACTTACTTTTCTGTCGAAATTGTGTATGCTCAACCTTATTTCATTTCCCCCTTCCATCTTTCATTATTTACTCATGTACTGAATTGCTCCAAAAAAAATTATTTCTAATGTTGACAACATCCAACCTTTTTATCTTTCATCTCATTTTCCCTTCAGAGACATGGAATCAGTTACAGAGGTATACATTTTATATAAAGGAATATATAAAGATAACGCAGAAAATTCCTTGTTTATTTTGCCGATCACTCAAGAACTGCACGTATTATCCTGCATATACTATTTTCCCATTCTTGAACATTTCATTGGATTATGTTCAAATTCACACACACACCCAAAAAAGGTATTATCATCACAATATTACATTCAACAGCATCTATCTGGGGAGCGTTTCATGAAGAGTCTATGTCAGTGATTTCCACTGACAACTGTTATAAGCTACTGAAATCCAAGCATCTGATTGGCTAAGAGCAAATTTGTCAGTGAAAATCACTGACAAGACTCGTCATGAAACGCTCCCCTGGATCCATCTCGAAAATACCACTATCTAATGAAGATATCAACTCACTATCGTACGAGGATGTTGAGAGCAGAACAAGTATACCCCTTCACTGTAAGGTTACGCCTACTTGATGGTTGAATTGGGTGGCAGAAGTGGTCCCTCAAGACCATTCTAGACCCTTTTTTTGTTTCAAGATTATAATTGGGGTATATGGTACAACCGGTTTGGAAGCTGTCTAGATCTGATAGAAAGTGTTTGATTTTTGAGGTGATGACTTTGAAGGCAATATATTACAAGAATGGAACTGAAAAGGAAGATGTGAGATAAAGGAAAATCGTGTTTTATCATATTCATTACATCATTGCCTTTAATACGGATTTTGATTAGTAAGACAATGATGATACCTTTTTCTTCCATCTTACAAGAGTGTTTTATCAGTTACGAAGCGACATAAGACATCGTTCCACAAAACTGCAACATTAACATGTATGACAATACTTGTGTTCTGTACGACTTCGTTAAAGGTTTTATCGCGTCCTTTCTACACTAATATCGAAGAGACCGTCAAGAGACATTAACATAAAGGGAATAGACGAATGACATTGTCACTATGATATTATTGTACCAAGTGTGCCAACGTCATTGAGCTTCATCAGGTATTCATGTCTGGTTACCGAGTAGGAATCATGTGATCGGCTCTCCAACCATTGAAGCTGCTATCACTTACATCGGCATTAACGCGTGAATTATGTGATTTAAGATCCCAACGACGCCCTTATATCAAGTGATTCCCAAAACGAGGTGAAGTTTTTCTGGAGTGGCGCGATCATTTTTCATAGTAAGTTTAAGGTTTGATGTTCACGTCCCCGTCGAGTATCAAGCGGTCTGGGGATTGAGGGTCGAAGAGGAAGTTAGAATTACCTTGACTTCTGTCTGACTGCATGGTGGAGTGATATCTTGTAAGGACGCTGGAAGACTTCAAATGAGCGACTTCACTTTACTTACATGTGCAGTGGCTTAGCGTGGGTGTACAGACATTGAGGGGGCACCAGCATCATTATGGAAGGCATCGGACTTACTCGATATTAACTTGATTAAGTGAAATGCAAATTAACATAGCTATTGATTAGAGGGAGAGTATGGGAGGAGGTCGTACCGGTTTCTTTTCACCTTCCCTAACCCCTCTCCCTCCCCCCCCCCCCCCCCGCCTATTTGTTCGTTTTTCGTCATTCGACTGGGGAAGCACGTGCCCCACCTGCCTCCTGGAGCTATACGCTATATACCGTACATGTATATTGTGCTTCTATATATCGGCTTATGTATTAATAACTTTAATCAACGCTATGCAAAATGTGCTAAAGTCTTTTAAGCATGGCTCAAAGTTTTGTACGATTCTTCGATGATTATGAGCCAAATCTTATAAGTTTTTTTTCTACTTTAGTTGTCATCACACACGAATTTATCAGTTAAATCTGTTGTGACATATGCCTATCTGTCTCATTATTTATAGCAACTTGTCTCGCGATCACACCGCCAATTACTTCATGGTATGTCTGTCATGATTCAGAGTATTATATTCCAAGGCAATTAGTGCTCCAACATGGTCAGTGATATCGTTTTGACTCGTTAATATTCTTAAGATACTGTCAGCTACGATGGGATGGCTGTTCAAAGCGATTTAATAGGTTAAAAGAACCAGGTAAATTATTGCCCATCTCTAGAGTACACTTAATCAAATCCATCTCATACCAAACCAGCATTCCGTCTTACTCCCCTTCCGAAGTCTTGTCGAGGCGTTCACACTTGGCTATCCTTCCATATCATGATACCATTTTATCAGACTCCGATGGTCGGAATATGATGCCAATAAGAAGACAGATTCGTGATTGTCTAGGGGGCGGGGGGCGGCGGGGTAACCTTTAATACATAACGATTTTGTTTTAAAAGATGGCGTCGCTTCTGATATTTCTGTCTATATGCAACCCCTTCACGGTTTTAGGAAAATTAGAATTTATTTTAGTATTGTACACAGTTGCGGCGCCATTTTGGTGGAATCCAGCATTGTGGGCAGTGTCGTATGTAAACGTAGCCAAGTCAGTAGGGAATGAGAGCATAGAGTGATTAAGTGATAGCTTCGAGGATCTCTCACTCGAGGAAAGAATGATGATAAATACTCTCAACAGGATTGGACTGAACACTTTCAAAAAAAAAAGAACAGGAATGGAAGCTCTCCATGCCAGGCGGTATGCACCAAGAAAGGCAATGGTAAATAGAAAGGAATGCTTTTTCCTGAAGTGGTGTATTCGTGGAGATAGATGTGTTTGAAAGTGGAATAGTATGATGGTAGATGTAAAAAGAAAACGTTATGATTTGGGTGCACTTAATACATAAACTACGTATTAGACAATTCTTTATTCATAACTTCAAAATAATTGTTTTGCTTCCTCCCTCTTTCAATTTATCATTCAGTACATCGTCAGGGCAAATTATTACCCTATACATACACTGCTCGTTGGACTGTAGAACTCCGTTACATTTTCACCACCTTTATAATTATCCTGCCCTGTTTATTTACATATAAAAGTACCATCTACTCACTCCGTTGTGTACTTAAACATTGTTAAGTACCTAATTACTTACCAAGAGGAATAAAGTCTTATCCCGGGGGTGACAACGATATGGAACGTCATTGGTGTACCGAAACATGGCTAAGTACCCCTATACACCTTGAGGAATAGGTCTATCTCAGGGAAGACGGGGATATAGAAGTACTATCTCCCTGGTGTACCTAAACATTAAGTACCCTTATGCACTTCTTGAGGAATAAGGTCTTATCTCGAGGGAAACGGGGATGTGAAAGTACTATCTCCTTGGTGTAGCTGAACATTGGTGATTACTATACAAACGATGTGGAATAGGGTCTTATCCCGAGAAAGATGTTGATATAGAAAGTATTATTTCCTTGGTGTACATTCCTAAACATTGCTAAGTATCCCTATATGTAGGAATATGGCCTTAACCCGATTGAGGGAGACGGATTTATAGAAAGTACTATCTCCTTGGTGTACCTAAACATTACTAAGTATGAGAAGTAGGGTCTTATCCCGAGGGAGACGTTGATATGGAACGTGTCCGCGTATCAATTTGTCTGAAGATGTGCTGTGACTGCGACAACAATGTGGTGCCAAGCTCATGGCAGAAGGTTACATGTTGGCTGAAGCAGGATTTTGAAATTCGATTATGGGAGTTGAAATTGCTTGTTAAACTTGCGTGGTGAAGACGTGCTTGTTCCCCTGCGGTTGCATATATTTCGAAACATGTCAAGCTGATGATTGTAAAAGCTTAAGACATAAATGTTTTTCGTCGAAATATTTTTCAGATTTCGATTAATTCCTGGCGCTTCCAAATGGACAATTTCAACATTCATCTGAGCGATTCTCGTCTTTGTAAATAACTTTTCTTTTATCGTATAAGGGTGTGTGTTTTCTCCTTCGGGAACATACACAAGTTAATTCATATGTGAAGATCGTGGTCAAGGAGAAAACGTGGTAAATGGCGTCAGTTTTAGAAGATCCATGGGATTCACAAGAATTTCAACCATTGCAAACCTTGAATCCTGCCCATAATTAGCTAAGGACAATGTGAAGGTTGGTTACCAAACCGTAAGACTCGTGGTTGCTCGTCCGCATAATTCTCCAAGACATGAAGATGACACTTGCGACCTTGTTACAATCGATCGCCACAGCCGTACAATAATGAATCGTATGTTGAAAGATGACAAGGTTTAAGGAGGTCACAGTAAGAGTACATCTTAGTCTTCAAGTTCAGTTCCTCCTATAGAATAGATGTTGGAACATGGTGTTATAATTATAAGAGCTAAAATTTTACTGAATGATTTAACTGATATTTTCATTTGGAATCATCCTACGAATGACATAAACATGTTTTCAATTGATTACATAAAAGTGTAGTCAGTACATAAGAACGCAGTAGTTGCTGCAAATAGTTAAATTTGTACAATTGGACAGCGTAATTTCGTTCGAATTTTGATTCTGTCAAAGAAAAGAAATGAATTTGTTCAAATTGTCATCCAAATTGCAACCTGATATAATTTCATGTACCACGTCAATTTTTGTAGTGTATTCCCTGAATATTTAATCTCTCAAATAACATCTGATCAGATACAAATGTTTAAACTTTCCATACTCTGTACAGGAGTGGAAATCACTTCTTTTTTTGAGTCACATTAGGAATCCACTCGCAAAAGAGTAATTCAACCACTACTTTCGAGTGAATTCAACTATGCTTTGGATTGGATTCACTCCAAAGGAAGTGATTCTCTATGACTCCTAAAACTATAGTGGATAGTAATAGTCCATATACACCTCCATGAATGAATGGAATATGCAATGTGACTGAGTCAGACGACTATTAGGGTTGCAGGCGACCAACAAGCGATCGATACTCGAACGCGATGTCGGACAAGATAATTTATCCAACAACATTACGACCGAGGGCACATAGCAGTAATTTGCTATCGAGAGATGGGAATGCGCGGCATGGGTTTACGGTATGCCGAGTCATAGGTTTGATGCTTCTCCGATTGAAGGATATGATGTATTAGAAATGGTATTTGATAGCCTTGAGTATACCTGTGATCAGTGGCGGATTTAGGGGGGGGCACCGTGCCCCCCCCCCCTTGGAACCCAAAACCTTTTTTTTTTCAAGCAAAATTGACAAACCTTCATTTGTGTGCCCCCCCCCCCTTATACAAAATCCTGGATCCACCCCTGCCTATGAGTAAGATGGTGAAGGGCGTTCATTTGCTGCAATGATAATTATCAGACTATTAACCGCAACTACATGATCATTATTTGATTTGATTTGAACTAGGATATATGAACCTTTTAAGTTAATGTTGTTTACGTATAGCATGCCTAGATGTACGGAAACTGAGTTTGACTCGATTGAGAGCTCTGGTTAAAGGGATTCCTTAACTTTGTGGAGGCTTGATTTAATGAATTATTGAATTTTGATATCTGTCTTGTATAATGATGTTCAGAAGGATAAATAAATAGCCAGGCATAGAAAGGTTTTTCAAATATATAATGCTATTATTAAGATATCTATGACTGAATACTACCATTTACGAAAGCGTATGGCCATACGCTGTAGTCTAACACTGAGTCTATGGGGAAAAATGAGTCTGGCATTTCCGGTCACTTGCATATGTGTACTTTTGTGAAGCACATGATGATTTTGAAGTGCTTTTTTTCTGGGCTTCATTTTTACACCATATTACATACACTGATAGCATGTAAGCCCAAGCAGCTCAGATTTTATCAAGCCTCTGCAAAGTTACTAAATCACTTTAAGAAGTGCTGTCTTTCAAATATTGTTTGTAATTCAAAACTCTGTGAACCTCGACTTAAATATGCGAAATATCATTTTATCTCTCATTCGATCGTGTGATATAGGGGATAGATAAACAAACACGGGGATGACAACGTAAGATTCGTTGAAAAGCATTCAATGCCAATATGGTATCTTTGCAGCCTTCGTGTAATGCTTTGCATCATTCAATCATTTAGTGTTGAATAAGATTTAGAGTATCTGCTGACAAATTTTATAAATCATGCAGCTTTTTCAATATTCAATTTGGTATTTAGAAAATTATTAAAATGAAATCTGAGAATTGCAAACTTTCCGAAATCCGAATCCAAATCGATTGTAGAGCACGTGGCGTACCTCAAAGATGATAAGAATAGCTCACAATCCGCCGCAATCATTCCATCAAGCGTGGTCTATAAGCTTTGATACCAGCGGCGCCTTGTTTTGTTTTTCATGGGCGGTGGATTGTATGATGTTATCATATTTTTTTTTTAGACAATTCAGTTACATGCAACTGTAGAATGCTATTTTTACATTTCTTCTTTGCAAGAATTCTATTCTAGGCGAACATTACATCGAAAAAGAATTATTTGAGACATTATTACGTCTCTTCATTGAGTATAAAACAAAGAAATCCATCTGCTTCATCAAGTCAATAGAAAGAGCTCAAACTCTCCCCTCGATTGAATCAAACCCGTGTTGTGAAAGGCAGATTGCCTTCCGGTATACGGACTGAATTGCGTAAGCATTGATTTTCTAAAGAGTGTGTGCCGTATTTGCACATTAGGTCCTCGCTCCTCAGGCTCATGAATGTATCTTTGTAACATTACTGCTTTGCTCTCAAAACATACTCACTTCAAATTGACTAGTTGCACTTTGGACTACAAGGGCAAATCGAATCCACACTGACATCTTTAAATCCATTTTGACGATCGGTTCAGACTCGTATCAAACGTTTTGATCCAAAAATTCATTATAGCGAGCCCGATATATTGCGCTCTGTCTCGGTATCAAATTTGACTGCACTCGCTATACTCCCAGGCTTCTCATATCAAAAGATATCAATTTCCATATAGCTCCATCTATATCTCATATTGGTCTATTCCATATCACATACACGGATAGCTAAATGCCAAAGTTAAGAACTATTTTGATTTTTTGAACAGGAAATTGGTAATATTGGATTATTAATTTGTGAGATATTGAATCGATTCAAAGATTTTTCAAACCAGTATACGACTATGTTACGCTCCATCGTAACAGGTTAAAGTTCGTGGTATGGTTATGAGCCGTCACTATACGGTTTTAAATTTTCACCACAAGTTGAATGTGATTTTAAAAGTTACGAAGAAAATAATCCACGTTCGTTATTGTAGGTTACACCCAAAAGTGCAGTCGCAGGTGCTATTGATTTAGAAAGCGATGTTCTGCGTTTCTTGGATCTAAACCATGTAACCATTCCTGTTCAACGCTTATTAGCTATATTGTGTCATGAAGCAAGTCAATGGTTTGACTACATAACTGAATATATGTTGTGATTTACAATTATTGTTAAATTAATCGCCTAAAAACATTATTATGATATGGCTTATGTGTGATCACTTTCTCGGCTGCTATAATACCGCCCCTGCTCAAAAATACAGATTATTATAATATCACGTGTTCATAATGATTGCACTAGATTTAGATGTGGCTTAGCTTAGTATATAAGCTTGAGTAATAACATAATCCTAATTCCTAGATTAAGTATGCATTTCATTTTAAATCATATTAATCCATTATTTAACCCTTTCAGGACAAATGACCACATTTTGTGGTTTGGCTCAATAACTTTTGATTCAGAGCTCTAAAAAATATACCAGATGCATGAGTAGAAAGAGCCAAAATTTCTGCACATCCTACGTCCATTTTTGTTGCAACACCCTATTGCGTTTGATGCCAGGAGAGAATAACCCTTAAAATCCTTAAATTGGCAACACCTTGAGAGATTCAAAATCATTGTTTTTTATCAAATTGGCAATTTTTTCAACTTTTCAACAAAATTTGTAACCATGTGTATTGTTTTCAAAGACATGAACCATGTAGCACTATATTGAATTTGAAGAGCAAAATGTGATCAATTTAGCACTTGAATATAATTATTGATTGTGGGTCGTATATTCAACTGTATCGAACTGAGAATGATTGATATGATGAGGAATAAAAGAAATAATTATTGCGACAAAACTTTTACTAGAAGCAAATCATAACAGCAGTCACTTATTCAACGTTCATAATTATGTTTATATGTAAGTCCGGATGTTAAAAAAAAAAAAAAATTACATTTCTGGTGATGTTTCAGTCTAATCATAATGATTATTGCTGTTTTTTAAAATATTCTTACACGTGTTGTATTAACTTATTACTAGTAACATTCGTTTTATACGGAAGTTCGATTTTGTTACAGCAATATAGGTTTTGGAATCATTATAACCAAGAGTGTTGTATTGACAGTAACTGTTATTCACAATCGCAGACCTCTTGACATTTTGCTCTGAAGTGTGCTTTCAACTCTAAATAAAACCAACATGACACTGCTACAAAAAATAAAACTAACTTTGTATGTTCTTTGATTTGAATACTCCCAGAACACTAGATAAACGGAATTGAATTTGTGTGGGTGGAGGAAAAATACCCAATCAGCATGCATTTTACTCAAGTGGCTTAATATGTCTCCTAGGAGCGGCACATTAGGCGTTAGCGGCGAATGCACCTTTCTCGAAGTTGGATGAGATGAGATTCGTTGCGAAAAAATGCGTTGTTAGATTGCTTGAAGGCTGAACCTATCACTTGACTTGATGTGATTGGCTGGATGGCAGTATAGGTTGCTGTCCGAGGGGGGCTTATAAAGCACCCCAATTCCACCTGTCATTTGGGATTTGGAAGTTGGTCCACATGAAGTCAAGAAAAGCGTGGCACAGTTAATCGGCGTTGCATTCTATCCTAAAACAACTTTATTACAAAAATTAATGACATTTTTTTTTGTTTTGAAAAGTATGTGTAGAGTGGTCATGGCCAGGCAAACTATTAAAATATTGAGTACAATTGAAAACGAGTCGCAATAATGTGATCGCAGTATACCCAGCACTCCAACCTATAGCCTGTAATGGTATAGCCTTTGGTATAATGTCATGTCAAATCTGTATTGCTTGGTATATATTTTATTCATAGATTATACTCCAACAGGACAGGATAAAGAGGATGATCTTGAAAATGCATAGAACAGACCGTAAATTGCGTTTAACTTTAAAAGTTCTCTGATATTTTATATCAAATCCTCCAGCGTTACCACCTACCGATATAATAGTACACCCTCGCTTCTTTTTCACAGTTTGTGAACTTTCCATCTCTCCACCTTGATATCCATAATGCACTTTATTTTATGCCCGAGGGTTAAATTGCCGAAGCGATATCTTATATTGATAGCCAAGCTCATTCTAAGATTTCTTTAAAGTGGAAAGTTGATAAGTGGAGACTCAAAAAAAGGCACTTCATCTGATGACAACAGACAAACCTCGTTTAGGGCTGATCCAAATAAGTGACAACTTCTTCGTATTTAAATAGTGATAGAATGACGGGAGAAGAAATGAAATCAAACTTATTTTCGAGTTACATCTTTAAAAACAAAGTTACAGGAGCATTCTTACAAATGTTCTTTAGGAGCAGTTGATACAGGGCGCAGTGTTATTATTACATGAATTCTATTTGCTCTTCGTTCTAAATGAATCTTCCATTGCGGGTATACAATTCACTTCTTTAGATTGGCAAATGTGTCGGTAAAACTGTGCTTGTACTTCTTTAGCTTTAGAAAGGTTAAACTGCCTTCCACGCACTATTCTGTCTGTAATGATGAATACAATAATTTACAAATCTAGTGCCAGCAAGCCGAATAGAAGAAGATCAGAATGAACCCAGAATTGATTCATTTACAGCTCTTTGCTTGACCGCCACCCCTGAGTGTTACTCCCCATCCTCACGACCGAGTTTCCTATAGACGGCACTACTGTCATGACTGTGAAGAAAGCGAGCTAATAAGTGGGTTTCCATGCATGACAGACAAAGACGTAAAAGTCACCAGTGATTCGGCAGTCTTAGTACTTCCCATCTGACTTTATGGAAGGATGCGATGGTAATGGAATAGGGGCGTAGTGTCAGGATGATCGCATGGAGATAGGCCGCCTTTTTATTTGTCCATTCTTGATGAGCACCTAACCATTGGAATTACCAAAGAATCTGTGATTTTGAGATTCTAATGTGTCAGAGCTTATTCATTCTTCTTTCATGTGATATAATTACGTTTGGCGCCATGCCATAAATTCCTTCACATTTTTCTGCTTTTTGTTTTTGTTCGTTTGTGTGTTTGATGTTGTTGTTGTTTGTTTTGTTGTTTGTTTGTTTGTTGTTGTTGTTTTTTTTTTTGGGGGGGGGTGGGGGCTTAGGTCACTAAGTTTCATCTTCCTCAAAGACAGGATAATGTGTTGCGATAATTGTAGTGAATCTTTGCCAGGAGACACTTGTTTGCAGAGTAAATTCACGAATGGATCGTCGGAGAAAAAAAAAAGAGTTTAAAAAACCCATGTGCACGATGGTAACTTTTAAGGACCCTCTCCCCCTCTTGGGGAGTAGGTTAAGCTCCTAACGCCACTGTCGGCGAGTAAGTGTGCTATCAATGGGTATGAATTAGTCGGTATGTCAAAGGGGAAGTGGGGGGGGGGGGGCATACGTAACACCTTTATTGTGGATGACGTAAAGGTTGTCGGTCGTGATAAGAATCCGAATGAAACTTGGGAAAGTTCTTGCATTCTTGTAGGATGATACCGACAAAACCATGACCGTAACAAACAATTTTAGCTCCAGCTAGTAAAGGGTATTCAAGGAATGATAGCAACGAATTACCAGGATTAAAAAAAAACCAGCATTAACATGATGAAAGAGAAGGGAGTTGTTAATAGGAAAAAAATTGTAAAACTTCTCAACCGTATTCATTTGAAAATACATTGATTTTAAGTTGATATTATATTCACTCCATAACATCGCATCCGATTCAAACAATATTTCATATGTGATTGAAAATGTTTCGACATGTCTCATTTTCGTAATTACACTTGCGATGTGCATCTTTAGTCATGTTAGTAATAAAACTCTCTCGTTGTCTGTTCTGTTGCATAAAACTTACCGTTTATGGTAACTCTGCTATCAATGGTAACTACCATGGTAACATCACTTCAAAATCTTTCCATGGGAGTTACCATTGATGGCAAAGTTACCGTTAACGGTAAGTTTTATGTTCTGTTTTGGTATTTGTTTGTCCTTATCTCCTTATATGCCTGTGCCTGTCATCAATACTTCCTTACCCAATTCAGTTTGCTCTCTTTTGTATTTCATATATGGTTTGATGCATATACTCACTTATGGTACATCTTTCTTCTTTTTTTTTCATCTCCCCAGGGACCTCTTTGTTTATTTGCCATAAGATATCCCCTCTTTTGATCAATCTCACAATTCTTTCTGCGTATATTCTACTCATGCATTCCCAAGCTTTCTCCTTTCATCACCTCCCCGTCAATCTCATTTCGGGTTCATATAACCTCTCTCTTTCTTTCTCTCTCCCTCTATCTTTACCCCCCCCCCCCCTCTCTCTGTCTCTCTGTGTCTCTCTGTGTATTTCCCCTCCTCTACTATCTGTCTCGCTTTGTATCTCTCTTCTCTATTTTTCTCTTCCTCTTCTCCTCCCCTTTCTCTCTCTCTTTCTCTCTCTCACTACCCCGCTCTATCATCCTACTCTCCTCATCTCTCACTTTCATCAAATTCCCGCGAAGCGCACGAGTTTGTTTTCTCTTCCGCGCTCGCTTACCTTTTCCAATAAATCCTCACAAATATACAACTTCCTCGGGGTTATCCTGCTGGAAAGTGTTCTCATCAATCGCAGAGACAGAATTCTAACCTAGTTTGCGGGAATAATCTTGAATTCCAGTCGATTTCTTTTTCTAGTGTAATCCCGACCGATATAGCTGATTGTATTTTCACTCATAATGTTGATCGTGTCCTTTTTTTTTGGGGGGGGGGATGTTTCCATAATGGCTTCTGCACTTTTTAAAAACTAAATCAAGAATCATATGATTTTGCCTTTTGTTTTGCCGGCCACATCAAAGAGTGTACAGTAATTACATCCATTTTACAATCAACAAACATTGTAATCACATCATGGTAATTCCTCAAAACGAAATATGTGAATAATACTGGATATCCCTAAAGTCAATAATATATGATTTATGGTATCGCTTACTTTCTTTGCTTTGTATTCATTTTGTAACAACAGATATGAAGGGATATTAATCATTATTATTCCTTTTCAGTAATGGTTTCAGTCAAATTAGAGACCATTCTATTAAGTGTTTGATCTGAACATTACCCCCATTCGCTTTAAATCATTCTCTAGCAATATTATTTCTATGAAAATCAATTTGTCTTGATCAGTGGATAATACAATTTATCAAAATTAATTATGCTTTATTTCTGACAAAGTTAAACCACTTATATCCTCATGTAGAATATCAGCGAGCGGTAAATGTCATAATGAATATTAATACATCGTTTTGTATCAAGTCTGTTTTTATGTAAGAAATTTATTGTAAGTTCCTAAACGGGTGCTTCAAATCGCTCAGCTTTTTCAACAAATACCATTAAAAAAAAGCATTATGATAATATTCATTTTTGAATGTTCTATGTACTCTTCCACTCAAGAATACAAATAGCATTGGTGAACCGTTTCACTTTCTAGTACATTTGGGTATTGTACATGATATGATTTTGAACGACTCAGCCATGCATGGTCCTCTTCTCAAGCTATGGGTGGCTTTTTTGATAAGTGGGTTGAAGGATGTTGGTTTGGCAGTATTATTCATTCACACCCGTTTGATTTATATATCACTGTGCTTGATTTCCTTGCAGCCGTGCAGACTCTTCGTGCAAACACAACCATGACATATAACTTATCTGTATTAGATATGAATGTAATTAAATGGCTAAAAATGATATTACTCATTCGCTCTCATCCCGTGTGCTGTTTCACGGTGTTTGTAAAAACCATAGTACAAACCAAATCATGACATTATAACGTTATCTCCATTAGATATGAATGAAGACATATGTTTCTATAAAATTATGACGTCACATAAGATGGTCTGCCTGTAATTTTTTCATACTGATTTATGTTATCAAATATATATATATATATATATATATATATATATATATATATATATATATATATATACATAATTATAGCTTTATACATTATTGCTTCCATAATTATTTTAAAGAAAATGTCTTATATATAAAATGTATTCCTTATTTATCTATTCGACTGTTCTTTAGCAAAACGTGGGAAACGTTTCAGTCGTATTCATTTTCTGCAAAACTTAGATATTTTTCTTGGACTGGTGCATTAAGATGGTGAAGGAATGGCCCATTTGTTGTTCATTTTTGACATGAGGATGTCAAGATAGGAAAGTCATGATTGAGGAGAACGCACCTGCAGAATTATCATCAATCACACAGAATGTGGGATGCCGCATTACTGATCATACTGAGTGAGGAAAAGCAGATCCCACCCCCTCCTGTCATTCTTGTCCCTTTTGTCTTTTCCCTTCCTGCTACTGTTTATCCGTACTTCTTTCACTTTCCGCGGTTCCCTTTCTCTTGCTGTCAACATGGTCAACGATTTTCACAATTCGTGACATTCTTCGCCTTGTGCAATATGTTTCATTTATCACAATACTTTTTGAATTATTTTCATGCTACTCTGTACATATTATCTTGATACTTTGTAAAATATTACAAAATCAGTGGAAGAAATTGAATGCTACTTTGAAATTGACATTGGATTAAATTGTCTCCCCTCTTCCCTTGATGAACTCTGCTTTCATATACAGAGCAACTTAGTAACTGTGATGTATATGATTGGTTTTAATGATTAAATGTATGTCTGACTTTTCTATTATGAATGAACTGATGAAAGAAAAGAAGAGCATACATGTCCATCTATTTTTGAAGAAGATTATGACAGGGAAGAGAGCATAACTCGTGTTGGTAATTATCAATATCTCAATGAGACCCAGACTCGCATTTTCAGGAGTCATTTAAACTAAAAAATACATGAAGACTTGTCTTACAGAATCGAGTTCGCCTATTTCTCCGATGCATCGACCCAGTTTACCTTTCGGTGTTACTTTCATCAAAGAAGAATGTGAACTCTTGGAAACTGGGGCGTTTTGGCAATTAATTTTTCATGTGAGTGTATTATGTCATTCAGGGCAAAAATGTCATGAAAGTTTCCACGAATGTAGTGAAATCTTCAAGATGATTCCTAAAATATATTTACAAAGAGTGCAATTAACATTTATCATTTACATGTTTTTCAGAGATTCTCGCTAAGAATTTCAACGGATACTCTGAGCCTTGCATTTAATGATAACAGGTGTGATATTTTGTGCTCACAAAGGATCTACTATCGGATGTGATAAATATTCAGAATATTGATAATGAAAATGCTCTCAAAACCGTCTCCAGGCAGACTTTTGCAAATTGCTCTCGTTTTTACATTTCTGATGGATTTGAAAAGAAACGTGATGGATTTGATGCATTATGCAATATGATAATACTTATTTTAGTGAATGAATAAACTAAAGGAAGGCCTCAAGGTACTGTAATAACCTGTTTTCCATATTTAGAATCTTTTAGCTCCTGGAAACGATTAGATTGATCAAACATGAAAAGGAAGCATCCGGAATGGCAATCGTGTTCGTAGCATATAAACAAACATAGCCTACAGGTACAATATTAAGGACTTTACTGAGGAAGAGCTGAAAATGTGCCGGTAAGTTATCTCTGCCTTGGGATTTTAGAACGTGAAAACAGTAGCTTTGTAGATTTGAGAAAACTGACTGATCACGATTGAACTTTTCTGAAATGAAGTTATGCATATGGACAGACTTTTGAAGGTAATCTTGAGTTATGGTCGAAATGAGAATGAAATTTGATGAAAATGTATGTTAAGCCATATATTTCCATCCATAAATCCGATGAATTTAGTATAATTATCTGAAAGGAGCCCCCAAACTGAGGCTTTTCGTCATGATCTCTGCGCCGAAGTGCACTGTACTTCCATCTTGGAGTATTTCGTACAAGTTCATGCCAAAATTGTTGTCTGGTCGCACGTTTATTTTAGTTTATCACGGGCACAGATAGCATGATGCAAACAATTATTTTCTTTTGTTGCACCTTTCATTTAATAGTTTAATATTCAGTTTTTGTGAGGGGAAAAATAACTTCCCGTCTGCTTATTGTTAATAGTTTCCTATCTATGAACTAAAATCAAAGAAATCTGACGCAAAGTTTTGGTAATCTGAAATTCTATACAAGGGCTTGGAGAGATTTTTTTTTTTTTTTGTATATGCATGTCGCATCACCTTCCAAATATTTTTTGAATAAATCAGAAACTTTTTAGAGTCGTCTTATTCATTCTAGCACTGTAAATAAACGCATCCTCTTGGATTGGTCTTTCACATCTCAATATGTCTGAAAGGTTGTTCGGTCAATACATCGTCTTGTTTCGTCTTCATTATTGGGGGCTTTTTACTCGCGCGACATGAAAAGAATGACACCGCTCTCCCACTAATGAAAACAGACATCTTGCTTATTTCTCCCCAGTGGAGCTTATAAGATGCAAAGACATGTTCTACAAACAGTTGTCACAGCAATGCACACACGTGGGACTGATGTGAGTCTTTATAAATACCCCCTAAACGTGCGTTTCGCTTAACAGCTTATAATTATGCCTAGTCACGTCGTCTAGCCCAAATCACTGATCGCTTTATCTAAACAAACCATGGTATGATACGGTCGACGAGTCACGGTGCGAAAGACATCGACCCAGATGATGGAACATGAGAGGAAGGGGGAGAAGGGATGGATGGATGGATTGGGAGGGAAAAACAAATCGAAATCGATATCAAATTATTAAGCAAGACAGTGGAAGAAAAATATTTATCCCAAGTGAAAAGGCATGATGGGGGGAATGATGGTTTAAATTCAAACACTGAAAATTCAAGAAATATACTTTGATAAATCGTCATTCATATATATATATAAGAAAGAAAATGTGAAGATCCAGAAAAGGAGATTGGGTTGGCTTGAGCATTTGAGGGCATGTTGTAGCCTAAACGTATCTTTATGTGACAGGAGCTGTAATACCAATGTCATGGTCTGTATTTTGTTCTGCACGTTAGAAATTTTGTATTTTACAGTTCCTTGATAGCTCTGTGTCAAATTACTTTGCACCTGTCGGCAATGCCCGTTTCCCAAATAAGAAGTGAAACTTGAGGCATGACAAATGAATTACCATAACGTGGAGTACAGCTGAAAAGAAATTAATGGTATTAGAAGCGAAGGGCAACATGCATGGGGGTACAGTCAACAAAAAATAAATTTATGGAATAGGAAGGGCATGGCAATTTTGTCGCTGGACAATTTTTATTTTTAAGAACACGGGTCATAGAAGGAGAAGAGAAAGCGTAAGTGAAGGAAAAAATGCAGCCAAACACAATAAACCTGTGATAAAGAGTAAAATGTGAAAACAGACAAGTTTTATATCCTATCAAAGCAGCATCATCGATGTGAGTATTGTTACTGCTAGAGATTGAGGTAGCGAAAGAGAGAGAGAGAGAGGGGGGGGGGGAGGGGGAGAGAGAAATAGAGAAGATAAAAGAGAATGGGATGAGAAGAAGTCATCATCAGGCATGCAGCAGGGGAATGCATCGAAAGGGACCCATTTCAAGCCATCAATTTGGAGCGAGGCGTCACCTAAATTGGGTGTACGGTTGCCCCTGAGGCACAATACTCCAACACAAAATGGCAAAATGCGACTTCTGCAATACCATGTGCGCCTCCAGTAATACGCAGACATCACGACAGATACTGAAAGTTGTATGCATCTCGGGACGTAAATGTATTCAATATTGAGTGCACTTTTTGAAGTAGTGATGAAAGCCAGTGGACCTGGTATGGTTGAATATCCACCTAATTCCCTAGACTTGATAACCTGGGGTTCTTTGCGTTGATGTTAATTAGCACTTTTTGATCTTTATGTCTTTCCATAATAACGTGCATTCGATATGAATCTTCTTTATGCAGGAGATATAATCATTGCTTGTACGTGAAAAAATTATTTCCTCGAAGCAGGGAGGTGGAAGAGAGACTGAAATGGTTCTAATCATGCTAATCGAGGTTTTCTTTTTCTCGTTGAATTTGCATTTATTACTGTTCAAGCTTATTGTTGTGTAGGTGATGGAAAACTTTAAAAATGCAGTTGAAGTTTTTACCCCGTAAACGATTTTTATATTTTCAAAACACCGGAGTTAACGGCAAATATTGTTGGGGATATTTGTTATTTTCTTCTTTATTATGAAAATAATATTTTTTTGATATCAGGTCGAAAGGCCAACCTTCTTTTTTTCTCTTTTTTTTTTTTGCACATGGTGGTGATAACTAAGGTGTTTTCTATATCACTTCCAGTAAGTGCACTCGTATTGTACCCCGCAGACTAGGGTCAATATTTTCTCAGCAAATTTAGAAGTTCATGTTTTCTTCAAAATTATTCCGCTCTACGTCCAACACAAATATGTACCCTGGAAACGCACTCTGTCGAAAAATAGGGGAAGATTAGGGAGGAGGAGGAGAAGGAGGAGGAGAAGGAGGAGGGGGAGGAGGATGCGATAGAGAGAGAGAGAGAGAGAGAGAGAGAGAGAGAGAGAGAGAGAGAGAGAGAGAGAGATAAAGGGAAAGAAAGAAGGACAGAAACAGACCGGCGAAGAAAGATATGGGGATAGAAGAAACGAGAAATAGAGAGTGGGAGAAAGAGAGAGAGAGAGAGAGAGGGGGGGGGGGGGGGGGGAAGGAAGTAAGAAGGAGAGAGAGAGGATGGGAATGTGTGTTTCAAGACTCAGATAACATGCTTTTCAATATCATCATACAAAAATACTATTCTAAGAATATCAAACCTATAGCTTTTAAAATCAAAAGCTTTTACATGAATGCTTTGCTCAATTAAGCCTGCAGATTATATCCTCTTGATTTTTAGTACATTAGGGATCGGGAGACACAAAATAAACTCGTCAAACATTCAATTTGTATTTATTTTGGAACATTTTAACGATTTTCACATGACATTTTTTAATGACAGATAAATTTATGATGTTTAATGCACGCAGTAATTATTAACACGACACTATCATTATAGGAAAGATCGTAGTTATAGGTAGACAGATATAATGCGTGAGAATTATGTGATGTGAAGTTGAGTAAATGCAAAGGGTTGAGTCTTGTTCATATCCAGTTCATTATGTCCGAATACACGCTCGACTGTAAGGCCTCCAGGCCACGTCCCTTTATAAACGGCTGTCATCATTTTAACATTTATCAAATTTCCATCGAACTAGGAAAGTGGTCCCGTTCGTATACTCGAGTCCTACGAGGCGTAAGAGTTAAAGTAACATTCACTGGCTGTCTAAATATCCCCTAGTTGTCCAGGCGAGAACCACCGATGCAATCACTTATAAGGTACATTGATGGAGAAAAATAGAGCTTTTTTGCCTTTTCTCTGGCAACGTTTTTTTTAATAACTGTAAAGGGGAAAATCTGATTTTATCGTATATCAGCCTGTATTTTCTTACAATGTTCCGGTTTCGTCCGTCAGCTTATATTTTTTACGTCATATACATTATTTTTCTTTCTTACATTATTTTGTGTTTGTTTTAGATCTGTTTTCATTTCGTCAGACATATGATTTTTTAATGTATTTTTTTAAGCAGCCCTGGGAAATAAAAGGCTTTCAAAATCAATACGTTGTATCGTATTAAGTGATTTTTATTTAATACGGGTATGCTTTTATCATCTTTGATATTTTATTGTGCAGTTGACATCGCACATTCAGACAGAAACGAAACATTATCAAATTGGACAGGTTATGTTTTAGAATATTATTTTTTAAAGTGTGACGCACTCGCCTTCCAATTAACTGTGACATTTTGAAGGATGTCTGCCTTTGCAATTATTACCCCTATGGCAATGAACTAATATGTCTACTTCATTTAAACATAGACAAACATAATGCACTCTCGGTGGTGTTTGCAATGAGCATGATTAATGCTAATGGGTTGTTTTTATCTCATGCTGTACTATATTTAACAGTATCTATCACGTTTTATAATTCAACATACTCTTCCTGTTTCAGTGTCTTAACATTTACATCTTTTCATGTCTATAAATTCAATATGAAGAGTAAATGATGAGTACTTCCTGATTTTACATATTTTACGTCGTCAAATCATCGATTCATCTATATTCATTTATGTATTTATCAAAATACCACTGGAATACATCTTTATCATTAAAAACTACCCTTTCGTATAAAAAAAAATTAAATTGAATAGGAATAGGATGTATACGGTACCTTTTACAATATCAAAATAAGGTATTTAAACCTGCACATTGCGGTAGAACCTTATTTGTACTTAATTGTCAATCTCCTTTTGTAATCCCAATTCAACAAAGAGTTGAATATTATAGGTTGTATTTACATAGTATATCCCATGAATATTAGGTACATCCTCCCTGGGATTTAGTAACACCTTCTTCACGATAGCAATATTTTATTCCATATGTTAGTTTCGAGTTCAAGATTTACAGACGTTATAGTATTGTTTACCGGAATGGATGGATATGGCTAATCTGAAAGTAGTCGGGTAAAAGAATTTCCATTAATTACAAACTATTGTTCCATGATTCATGATGGAATTTAATATCGACTATATAGCGATGGATTGATCTAGCCTTATGTAGAAGAGTTCGCAGTTTTGCAAAT
This sequence comes from Heliocidaris tuberculata, assembly GCA_025618425.1. Taxonomy (NCBI): domain Eukaryota; kingdom Metazoa; phylum Echinodermata; class Echinoidea; order Camarodonta; family Echinometridae; genus Heliocidaris; species Heliocidaris tuberculata. Next base: position 46,416,271 of record CM046836.1, read on the forward strand.
AAAGTGAAAATATTTACTGTATTTAAATTTTGCTCATTCAAGCCGCATTCATGCGTAGTTCGTACTTGAAACTGTAATTTAGAAAAGAAATTTAGGATTTCTGCTAAAAAATAATTAAATTTTCCGTTAAAGGCTCCTCTCCCTGCTAGAAATGAAGTCGTTATTTCAGCATGAGCTGATTAAATCTTCTTCACTTTAAATTGCTAGATGATTGGCAGACCATTCGTGAGCGCTCTGTCTATTGTCAAGTGCTAAGACACGATTAAAGATCGGTCCTTTCGTCAACTTAAAAAGAGTTTGCCCCTAAACTGGTTCTTATAACGGTAGGCACGTCCCTCCAAACGCGTATTTACCCCATGTATGGTGGGAGTATTTCTGTCATTCGTATTCAAATTCTAAAGATTGTGATCAAGAATATAAGTAGATTATACGTCGCTGGGGGGTGGGGGGGGGGCGTTTGAATGTGCTTGGGAATGTTTGGGTGTTGGGGGTGGCGGGGATGAAATCCCCCATATATCAAAATTTTATTTGCAATTGTCGGAAGATTTGTGCATTTGAAGACATTTGCTTGCTTTTTTTAAATACAACATTGGGAAAGACATTGTGTATCCTGGTCGTCAAATTGAAATGTTTGAGCAACTGTTGGCGAATTTGGTCAGAATGATATCCCCCCTCCCCCCCCCCCCCCCCCCCCATCCTCTTCACAATATTCTGGCTACGCCTCCTGGGTCTATTGAGGAAGTGTCAGTACGTCAATATTGGAGCCGAGTTGTCTTGGTGTCATGGGAAAATTGGAAGTTGTCCCCAAGCATCAAGAGGAAGAATGGATCATCTGCCTACTAGGTACCTCCGAGATGTCCCGATGGTGTCAAATATGATTAAAAAGATTGGAAAGCTTGTTCATGGTGATCAGATACGATCTAAAAGTACATCTTGGGAGAGGGCATGCATGGGTATATGGTGTGCGCTTATTTTCGTCTTTTATGACATGGATGTGATTGTGTGACGTTTAGCTGTGAGATGTGTGGAAAGGTGAGAAGAAAACGCTGACGATTGTTTGTGATACGATAAATGGACAGTCGCAGTAGCGAAATATTCCAGCCTTTCAGATTCTTTCAGAAGGAACATTATACGGATGATAAACTTGTAATGATGTATGAAAATCAAGGTTTCAGATATAATCGGTATGTATGTTCGGTGGTTATGACGTATTTCAATCCGTTGACTCCTACATTCTTAAATTCCCATATGGTTAATACAGGGTCCACACGGTTCCCGCCTGCATTGGGTTAACAAGAATTTAAATTGTTATAAATAAAACTTGCAATGACTTATTTTCAAGTCTGGTATTTTGCATTCAAAGCATTGTAAGATAGAATGCCCATACTTCTATTATTTTGAATCGGCTCCAAGACACATACTCCTGCGACAATTTCTTGGCGGTCATTTTCCTACACGAACCGAATTCGTAACTTAAACCTTGGATCCGACATTAGACCTAAACATCACCTAAAACCCAATCGTCACCTTAACCGTAATAACATTTTCGACCGAATAGAGCCAGGAGCAAACGGCGAATCATCTTTGAATTTTTACGATCATTCTCATAAATTGTTTTCTTGTACTAGCCGAAGTGAACTTTGAATTTGGAAGTGATTCCAAATCTTCCAATAACCTCAAAACTTCCAATTTTGTTGAATTATCGAGTCCATCTAATTATTCCGTACAATCCTCTTTGTCTGGCCCCAGCTAATAATATATTGCAGGCATTTTATGCAGTCATTTATGAGAGGTATTTCGAGGTGGATGTTTGCCCATTTGGTGGGTTGATCGATGTTCTATTGAAAGATTAATTGGTGAATGTATTAGACATTTATAGGTCAGATGTATATTGGATTCGGCTTTTCTATTTCATCCAACATCAATCATTGTGACAATCTCAAAGAAGAATAATTCTTTGATTAGATGCGGTGCAGCTGGTAGCCCTATATTACTCTCGTTGTCTTGGCTACTTTGTATATTATGTTACTCTACTTTCGATGCGATATTAGATTTTCAGTGATATCTTAAGGTTACAGTTATTTTTGTTTGTTTTTTTTTTTTGTAAATGTATTTTGAATACTTTGAAGAACCAACCTAGCATTCCCACTCCAATGAATCTTAGCTCTTTATGAAGATTTTTTTTAACAACCATTTCCTGTTTTGCCATGGATAGGAGAAAATAACTACGTATGCTGATATATTTTAAATTTCATAAACATTCATTAAGAATTCCATAACCTCAAACCGCAAAATTCAGTTCTTTTTCTGAATGACGTAAGCATGTTTGCCTCTGGTGATAAAATTATTTCAACATGAAGCTACCCCGACATGATGTTTCCCTTTTACTCAACAATATTGTTCTACTCGTGTTACATATTTACCAAATCACATCCTTTTATAATTGCTCATTGTTTTTTTTGCTCCTACTACTTGAGAGGGAACACAAATTCATTCGTTATACCGAACATATGGACAAACATCATGTACACATATCACAACACGATCGACATCTTTGGGGGGAACATAATATAACTTCATCATACTTCCTATGCGAATATATCGTGACTGACTGACTGAAAGCTAATTTCCAACTGTGAATAAAATCCCTGTTTGCAGCGCTGAATTTGTTAAGTAATTGATAGTTGTCATGCTGCATCGTTTTACATCCGAGAAAATGCGGAAATGTCACGCGCAAGAAGGCAATTTAGAGACTGAAACACGTACCTGTCGCTTCACAGTATGACAGGGTCGTCTTTAGGTTGCATACCCTTACAAGAATACTTGCTTAAAAGCCTGAAATACATTGTTCTTTGGGTATGATACTCACCATGCGTTTTGTCAACGGAATTTGCCTTGAATTTTTAATTACATGAATCATACGACGTGATATTTCACATTGCATGGGCAACAGAATAGGAATACGTTTCCTATTGCAGGCAAAAGGAAAGGAGATGTCAAATGGGCTATAGCCCCACCCCCCCCCCCCCCCTTAAAAAAAAAGTCGTAAGGGGGGGGGGGGGCTTTTACCTACTCTTCCACCTCTCCCGGCCCCGTCCCTGCTTGGCAAGTTGACGGGTACTTTAAGAAATCATCATTCTGCGGGGAAATACGATGTTGGGGAATAATGCTAGATCTGCACTGCACCCATCCCCCTTATCATGACATTTCTACTCGTATATCAGCCTCTGATTTCTTTCTTGGTTTCGATATAATTTAGAATATTAATTATCAGGATCATGATAATTTAAATAATCTATTGCATGTGTATCCTCTTCTGTTCTGTATGATAAATTTTCTGTCATCTTTCTTTTCATTAGTACTATTTTCTTTTTAAAGAACACTTTTATCCGATGTATTTTTCCTCTTTTGAAATATTAGATCTCGGATTTCTCATTTTGTTTTGTATTTTCATTACAGGTCACCTATAAGTCATGTCAATATAGACATATCTCATATTTCTGAAAAAATGGAACAGGTTTCATTGCATAGATGTCATTTCACGTCCGTGTAATGAACACTTAAACATATACAAAACTTGCAATCCCGACAAATGTTATTTCGCTTATTTGCACTTTGATGTATATAGTATTGAAATACCAAAATATCAGAACGATGACAGATTACATATTTTCTGTACTCTGATATACTTCCGTTTGGATGATTTATCTTGCTTGATAATGAAGATATTTCAAATTCTACTGAATTGTCTTAGGTAGATGTGAAAATGTTTTCCACTTGGGCTTCAACGATGCATCACTACATTCAAAGTAATATTCGATATTCTTTCTCGGAAACAAGAAGAAAATCTATAGTTCAGATAGGCGGTTATAGATGTGCTGTCAAAATAGTACATCCACCTGTGAATATCTTTGACCCAAAAACTTCATAATAGAGCTGACGTTACCATGGTTATAGCATCACAATTTTGAGATGTATTTGTGAAATAGTCAAAATGTCCATGAAGATGAAACTATACGGTGTGAAAAGGAGATGTCTGAGTTTCGAACCCTTCGCACTGTGACCACTACCACACTGTACCATCATGACCATAGGTCTCCATCTCGTCCTCTTTGTATGTATCCTCAGTAATCAAAAGAAACGCCACAAACAGAGACGAAAACCCTCATCCTGAGACCGAAAAGAACAGCAAATCGATAAAGATATGAGCCTCATGCCAAAATAGATTACACGGGTTCGCGCCTCTACAAGTACAGATGGAAGAAAGGTTGGCTAAATGCATTTAGTTATCTTTTAGCGGTCTAGAAACCTCTCTTATGATGAACGAGGAGATGCTGAAAGGATGACCTGTCGATACGGAGATGGGTCTATGGAGATTAAAGAGCAGCGTAATGTGATTTAGAACAAGTGCAATCGATTTTTACGGAGGAAAGACGAATTCATACTTGGCGTTCGGGTTCTAGTTTAAAAAGTAGCTTTAGCTGTCTACCACAGAATTTGGTTATCATAAGGTTTTAACATTTCGTTTGTCCTCTCTTCGCTTTGTGGTGATGGGGTTGATGAACATGTTGAATCATTTTTACTCATTTGCTGCTTCGATGCCATGATAGGCTGTGTCACTCGGTTTTGGTAGGCATAGTGTTGGCTGACTACAAAGACACATTTTCCTCATCACCAAACGGTATCGACATATTATGTAAATGAGAGGCATATTAATGAGGCATTATGCATACCGTAATTTTGCTTAGATACGCTCTATGACGCGATATGTACTATTAATTTAGATTGTGATTTATTATCATGAACTAGTAACTGCCTGAAATTGAATTGTGACCTTGAGTATTCATGATACCTATACAATTCTCTTTTCAGAAACTTAAAAAAAAAAAAATATTACCTTTATATACATTACGACATTCTGAGACGTTGTTTAAGAAGATGTTAATGTCACTAAACCGGTCCTTTGACAAATTACTATTGATGATAATACCATCGTATCGAACAAATTTGAATGCGATATAAAGGTTATATTTCTGAAAGTATACGGATAACCACACCAATTTGTGAACACGGCATAGAGGCAACCTGGCTTTAATGATTATTTGCCTCTTTTATTTTTATCCACCACCATTACCAAATTGTCCGAGCCGTTTTTTACGCATCTTCGGGGCGCAATTGATGTGTATTGAGGAGATGTCAGATTGTAGCTTCTTCTAAGTTTGTCATGTCGAGTGTAGTTTCCTATATTTGGGAATGCTTTGAACAGGTTTTCACGTTTTTCTCCTTTTTTAATAACAGATTCGCTTTGATGCCTATTGTGCCAGCCATTTCCTTTGAGCTCCATTTTATTTCACCGCATTCTGTCAGTTCAACCTCTTTCTTTCCATCCTTTCCTCTCTCCTTACCCCTTCTCTTTCTTTCCCCTCACACTCTTTTCCTCCTCCCCATGCATCTCTCTCTCTCTCTCTCTTTCTCACACTTTCTCTCCACTCATACTCCCACTCTCTCACTTCTCTCCCCTCTCCCTCTTCTCTCTCTTTTCCTCTCTCTTTTTGTCTCCCTCTTTCGGTCTTTCTCTTTATTCAAGTCTTCCGTCTTACTTTTTTTTTTCTTCTTCAAAATTGCGGTAAGCACTAATGTGCAGGTAATCTTATAACTGTTACTGAACACTCTGGTCTGCTATTTGAAAGAAAATTTATATCATAATGGTATTCGGGTCTTTGATTTTATCACGACTAATTGAGTAACTTTTCAGTTCAGTTCAGTTCAGTTTATTGTTCATGTTCATTTAAATATCTCAACTGCATACTATTCACACCATTATTGAGCGCTATATATACCAGCATGTATAACGTTTTAATTGAACTGTAAGGCAGTATTTGTTTATCATTGTATATGTATATATTTACATGATTTAAAGAGACCGTGATTTATTGCATGTTTTATATTATATGGAACATACTAAATCATGATGATCATTAGCCAAGACATGTGGCGGTCGCTTGCTTGATGAATTCCTTATCTTTTGTGCAAACAATCTTTCTTCGTGCTATAAAAGTCATAAATTTCCTCACTGGGAGTGTTTGGACAAGATATATGTGACATTGTTTCATATTTTACAATCTTCATGAAAATGTCACGTGTTGATATTATATGGCATTTATTTGGTGTTTGTATATATCACGTTTTCTGTTTATTTTTGTTTAAATATTTACACTGCATTCTATAAAAGAGTGAGAGGGGGGATAAGGGAAAGAGAGAGAGAGAGAGAGAGAGGGGGTGGGCGGCGGAGAGAAATAGAGAGGTGGTTGCAGAGAGAGAGAGAGAGGGGGGGGGTATGGCGAGAGAAAGGTGAACTTACATGTATAACAGCGGAGACACTCTGCTCTAACAGAAATATACCTCAAAATGTTTTTGTCATTTTTTAAATCCATAATAAAGCATAGACAGTCACACAATTAGTGTTTTTCCAATGGTTTGATTAGAGACTCAAGATGTTTATGGTGGAATCAAACTTATTGCATTCTGAATGAAGTAGTTAGTCACTAAGATGACATTTCAATTCCTCAGTGCATTCAATGTGACCTATTTTAACTCAGTATGTTAACAATGTGTTATAAATACATAACATTTCTCATATTTACACTATATATATATATTCTTCATTTTTATTTTATTTACAGGAGAAATGATCCGAAGATATGGGAGAAATTTCAACTCAGCATTAATCGGTACGAGATGTATTCTTATAACAACTCAAATATAGATGACCTTTTACAGTACCTTCGGTCAGAACCCCTTTATGAAGTCGGTAAGTATTTAGTTCCCTGAATATTATTTGTTTGAGATCGTGGTATCGCGTCACCCTCAATCAAAATGGTGATGTGAGAAAGTTTGTGGAAGTGTTAACCACGTATCACTTTGTGCCGTCTAATATGATTTATTTCCCTGTATTACATCACTAAAATGAAAGGTCTTCATGAACAAAATACAGTAGCAAAAAGTCACCGGTATGTCGCAAACTGAAAAATCGTGACGAGATGCTACCATATGTCTGCCTTCTCTCAATCATTTAAGGTTGATGGGCTTGTTATGAAACCGTGGTTGATTCTTGGAGACTGATATGATAAAAACAGCCAGTTTGTTCAGTCATAGAATGTTAATGTACTTTGTCATTAAATCACGATTCTTGGGGACTGGGTCTCACAAAAAACATGAAAACATGTAGTTCATTTGGTCATCGAAGAATGGTGGGCTTGTCATTAAACCATGGTTGACTCTTGACTGAGAGTGAATCCGATAATGCAATTCGTTAGCGTAAATAGACACTAATGATGCGTCGGGAAGAGGTTATTACGACGTGCTTCTGATGCTGAACATGGTATAAAACAGGTCGTTTATCTACAGTAGATGGTAATATATTGACATGGAGGTCATAGCTAAGAAATTCCAGTTTTCTAGTCAATTTAGTCCGAGCTGTTGAATGAGAACGTTGGAGATGGACGAGGCGGGGTTATAGTCAATTAAAAGACATTTGTAAGATGAAAGATATTGAAAAGAAATGCTATATTAATTTTCCCCACATTTTTCGCACATTACGAAAAAGCGTTTTAAATGTGAATATTAACCTTTCTAAAGGTGTTGTATTTCTTAACTCCACTGTTTGTTTTTTCATGAAAAGGGTACCGCAGCCAAGTAATCAATTACTATATAAGCATGATAAAAGATTAGTTAGGTGAGGATGACATTAGTTTGAACTTTTGTAAGTGGGAAATCATATGCATAAACATGAACGGTTCCAAGTTTGTGAGAAAAGAGGGGGAGGGAGCACAATTCGGATTTTTTTTTTTTTTTTGACTACCAGCCCAAAAAGTTTTCAGATTTTAGAGGGGCTTTTTCTATCGACAATTTCTAAAAGGGGAAGGGCACGTTGTTTATGTGTACGTAAGATATGCCCCGTTATAGCTTTAAAGGGGGCACGGGCCGGTTGTGCTTGCCCCTAAATCCACCAGATATTCATATTATCATTGGGTGCTTGAGTTTGTCAGGCGACATTGAAAACTCAAGTGGGCAAGGTAAAGATTGTCAAGGACTGTCGAGTGATGTATGCCATTCGAGGGATGCCGATGGCGATGTCCACTTTGAGATAGCAATTCTAGCGGTCATTTTTTTTTCTTTGACATCAAAAAAGGCATCAGAGTGAAGTGTGCTGGCTCTGAATGGGGACATTATGAGGGGCTAAAGATTTCAATTATCACCGTCTCTCATGATGTCATGTCGGCCATACTACCTTGTCAATCCTGAGGTATAATATTTTAGAAGACTGTTGCTTACAATGATACTTCTGCAGCTTCAGGTCGTCATAAAGGTTTCTTTGATTTGCACTTTGTTGATGTACATAATTACCTCGAATATTTTCCATTGGATAGTCTGTAATCATTGGTGCAGTTACGGGAGGTACGGGTTGCACGTCCCCCTCCCCCCAATCGAATTGCGAAAATGGGGGGGGGGGGGGGAGATAGAGAGAGAGAGAGAGAGAGAGAGAGAGAGAGAGATAGAGGGGAAAATGGAAGGTAAACATGTAAAAAAAAAAAAAAAAAAGATCGTTACGACCGCCTCCCCTCCCACACCCTTCGGCTTACCGATGGCCTCGTGAATTTTTATTTCACCCCTCTTCCGTGGCGCCAGTGCTCCCTAATGTCTGTACCCCTGCTACGCCACTGACTATAATCTTTGACAAATTACAATTTTAGTTTAGTGTGATATCTTTACTTCTATTTCAGACTGTTGTCATTTATTCACCATTCTATCTTTTATCTGAAAGTTGTTTCACACCCCCTTTTATTCGTCTTGTCCGTTTCTATCGTTACTCGTTGATATCCAAGCTTTTCGCAACAAAGCGCTAAAATCTAAATGATCTATGGTTCATTGTGCAGATTCGCAGTGAAGATTTGACCTAATGTTTATACAATTCATGATTGATAAGGGATGTATTTATAGGAATAATTGCTCTTTGTGGAGATGAAAAGCCCTCGTTAAGTGTGCAATAAAAAGCTACCAACGGTTTTCTGCTTTCACCTCTATTCCTATACAGTGCGTCCCAGAAAAAAAGTTAACAGTTGGAAAAAGTCTCCCAAATAAAAATTTCAAAATATTCGTAAGAAATTTTATATTTGTGGATAGCTGAGGGTCTCTTCTATCAAATGACACCAACAAATCTGGTGATATTTTAAGCTCGAATGAGCAAAATCGATTTTTGCGAAAGGGTGCAAAATCCGGACTTGACAATAATGGGTATTTGTTCTTGCTGGTATAAACAATTTGAAAAACAATAACATTAATTTTGACAGTTGTCAAATGCCTTCTCAAATGAAAACCTAAAAGATTAGGGTCTCTCCTATCTAATGACACCAAAAAATCTAATGATATTTTACGCTTGAGTGAGCAAAAACCATTGTTGTGAAATGGTGCAAAATCCATGATTGACAAACATTTATATTGGTTCTGGCTGGTATCAGCAAGGTTGAGAGTCTTGAGAAGGCTTTAAACTTATCATATTCTGATTATTGAAAGCCAATTTCTAAAAGAATAGGCTTTTTTCTGTATGTCCTGACATATCACATCAAAACTTCATGACTGAGAAAGCCAGTTTGAATTAAAAACTTGCCAAAATTAATATTTCAAAACACTCAATAAAGTAGTTAATTACTCACTGAAGCAAAAAATATTGATGAGATATGCAAGTACATAGCCTACAGAGAACAAAACATGTTCTTTCATAAATTGTCTATTATTGATCAAAATGGGAAAATTTCTAAGCTTTTTCATGGCTCTCAACTTTGCTGATACCAGCCAAAACAAGCACCAATTCTTGTTAAGTCTGGATTTTGCACCTTTTCACAAAAGTGGCCTTTGCTCACTTGAGCGTAGAATATCGCCAGATCTTCAGGTGTCATTGATAGAAGAGACCCTAGGCTTTCCACAGGTATGAAATTCTGCTTCAAATATTTTGAAATATTTGTTTGAAATATTTATTTGGGGAGACTTTTCCAGACTGTTCACTTTTTTTCTGGAACGCACTGTATTATGTCTCTATCCTTTATTGCACTTTCTATCTCTTTCTATTTCCATTTGCCTCATCTCTCTCTCTCTCTCTCTCTCTCTCTCTTCTCTCTCTCTCTCTATCTATCTATCTCTCTCTACACCTAAGTCCATTTCTATTTGTTTTGTATCCGTTTAATTGTGATTTCTATCTAATTCATGATTGAGGAAACAGTGAATAATTAGAAAGCACAATACAACCCCTCGCAGAATATTATGCACACAAGAAATCGACATATAAAAGGTCTGTTGGATGTTCTATGGCAAAGCCCATCCTTGTGAGACTTTAAAAAAAATCTATATAGAAGACAAAATTACTGCAACTATAAGGTCACCACTATTCTAGGATGCGTAATGCGAAATTCGACTGTTTTCTTAAACTTGTTATCTATCCCTCAAGTCCTTATAACACAGTCTTTTCGCCCTCCTCAACATGCTCAAGAAGATTCAATGTCTTCATTTTGAATCATCCCTCTCTCTCTCTCTCTATATATATATATCTTTATTTTTCTCCTTTTGTATTTCCTTAACACATCCAGTGCCTCTAGGTCTCGCTTTGTGTGTTTATCTGGTCTAAGAGATATATTTTTTCAATTTTCCCTTCAAGTGTCTCAATTTCCCTCAGAACCACAGATTCCAAATCTCTCTCTCTCTGTCTCTGTCTCTGTCTCTGTCTCGGTTTTTCTTTGTATTTTTCTCTATTCCACCCATTCCACTTCTATCTCCATTTCCTGAAAAGCTTAGTGTCTATTCCACCCTCGCTCTGTTTATTTAGAGATCCATTTGCTTCAAGAAATTCTATTTCTCGTGCTGTGTGATTTCTTCCAACCATTTCCCCTAACGTTTCAACAACAACCGATGTCGCCTCGATGGAAGAATTACCGCTGCCCTGTCTCTGTTGAACTTCTAATGGTGCCACCCCCTACGCCGGATATTATTTTACAATGGACAGGATTAGAGCTCCAGTGGGAGCTGACGTGGGTTATCCATCAAAGTAAATCCGTCATTATTCGTATCTGAATACTTTAATGCAGTGATATCAGTGACCTTCTCTGACCCGTCATTCCATTTAATTGCGTAATCTCCATCGAACTCATCTTACCGATTCCCATAACTCTGGGGAGCGTTTCATCAAGTGTTTTGTCAGTGATTTTTACTGACAACTGTTATAAGCTACTGAAATCCTTGCATCTGATTGACTGAGAGCATATTTGTCGTTAAAAATCACTGACAAAACACTTGATGAAACGCTCCCCAGATCTTGCCTTATAGAGGCCTGGTGGAAAATTAAAAATTTTGCCACATCCTTTGTCGATTTCAGCATTACGAAATTAGATGTTTGTTTACGTACAATTCTGATATTACGTGTTATTCGACATGCCCTGTTTTTTATTTTTATTTTTTATTTTAAAAATGAAGCAACTTTCTTCTATATCATGAAAACTTTCATGGAATAAAAAAGCGACCGGAGTGGCAAATTCATTGATTTGTATTCCTTGAATCGAAGTATTAATTTCTCTCTCTCTCTCTCTCTCTCTCTCTCTCTCTCTTAATCTCACTTTCCTCACTTTTTTCTCTCTATCTTTCTCTCCATCATCCCCCCTCTCTCTTTTTCTATACTCTCTCTTGTCACTTTATTTTGTTGTCCCCAGCTATTCTTTGCATTATCGTCCCCATGAGGCGATGGATTATTGTTTATTCGGTATCTATATTCTTTCCTATATTTCCTGATAATCAATATTCATATCGAAATGCATAACATTTCCAAGGATATTATCCTAGGCACCGTGCTGACTCCGAATCTCCATCTCATTATCGGCAGTAGATATCAAATTATTCAATCCACAACCTCAAGGTCAAGGTTGCATAAGTCATGTTCACACTTTTATGTAAGCTGCATCAATCACGATCGGTAATGAGTCCAACTTTATTCATCTATTCCGAAGTGTGAACTATATTATGAATGTATAGCACATCGAGATTCTATTGAGGAAATTTGCTATATTTCGTGACGGTCGAAAATATAGGTTTAGGCAGTGGCGGATTTAGGGGGGGGGCAATCCCGGCCAATGCCCCCCCCCCCCCTTTTGAGGGAAAACAATGCATTGTGCCACCCCTATTTGCGATTGTGCCCCCCTTTTCGAGCAGAAAACTTTTTTTTTTTTTTTTTTTTTTTTTTTGCTTGTCAGAGAATTATGGAGGGGAACTGGACCCCATAACCCCCCCCCCCCCACTGAGCGACTTTTGGAGGGCTGGCGAGAGACCCAAAAAATATGGGTCTCCCTCCAAGCAGTTTCCCAAAGTTGTCATTCCTTTATTTGTGTGCCCCCCCCCCCTTATACGAAATCCTGGATCCGCCCCTGGGTTTAGGGTTAAGGTTGCATTTCAGTTTAGGTTTAGGTTTAGGTTTAGTTATAGTGTTGATTATGTTTAAAGGTTAAAGAGGAGGTTCAGTTCTGGGAGAGGTAAGACTAATTTGTGAGCTTTCTCATTCTTTTTATGCTAGTTTGGAAGATAGTAGAAATGTCCTCTGAAAAGGATTGCTGTTCAAATGATCTCATATTCAAAATCTGACAAGAAACGGCTGAAATGTCCTGGCCGAACATTTGTGTGTATATACATATTTCTGTGTACATTGAATGTGACTGTCAACAGGATTGAGTCAATTTCTTATCATTTTGGGTGATTCCAAAACCTTACAGCATACGCCAATTCTTATGTACTATATAATCAACCTTTCCCAGTTGCTTTGTGACAGGTTCTGTCACAATGTAATTGCATGACAAGGTCCTGCTTCTTAAAACTTGTTATCAGTAACCACTGCCACATTTCTATGACAAAGTAGCTCGCAGCCAATCGAATACAGCGATTTCAGTAGCTTATAACATTTATTGTAACTTGTTATTGATAACAAGTTTTATGAAAAAGGGCCCAGAACTATTATCTTTAAGTGTAGGTAATTGACCGTTGAACAATTATTGTCGCCGGAGCATGAGTGTGTCGTACATCATAAGATTGAACAACACTGCACATTAACTTTATCAAGTTTAAGAAAAAATTATATCAATATCGAATTTACGACTATTTTCTTGATGCATTGTGCTGATCTTGAGGGAAATACTTGTACAAACGCGAAGTAAGAACACGTCCTGAATTAGGCTAGTAAGTGAATTACACATGCATTTCTAACAGTCTAAATAGGATCATATTGCTCTGTCTGCCGTGCGGTGCATTCAGGAGGAACAGTTATTTTCCCCTCTCGTCATTTTTAAAAGAAAACACGACGCATGGTGTGTTATCTCATGTGAAGAGTGATGGGTTTATAGACCTTCTAGTTTTTTAAAAATAGAAAATTAGATCAATTCCCCTAAACGGGACACATAGTCATATTATACCAAAAGCATATATTTTTTCGCTCCTCCACTCTCTCTCTCGCTTATGTTCTTTGTATGTTCCCTATTTTCATCTCCTATAGATATGCATGTTATGTACTATCTCTATTCCTTTTCTAGTTACGTTTTATCTTTTTCATTATCCCCCTCCATCGCTCTTTGTCTTTCCATATTTCTTTTCTGTCTCTGTTAGTTACTTTATCTTTTATATTCCATCTTACCATCTCTCTCCATTTCCTTATTCTCTTTTGTATCGTTTATGTCATTATTATCTCATCATGAACATGCATCAAAATTCTTCTTTCTATCTTTCTAACTCTAGTCCCTCTTGTTTTTTATGTTCTTATCGCTGTTGATAGTATTTATTCTCTCTCACCCTGTCTGAGTATCTACTTCTGTCTTTCTCTGTCTCTCTCCGTCTCTTTCTATCTCTCATTCATATTGATAATTTATGAAAAATTAAACTAAAAATTTTCAGCATTCTCCCCCCTCCTATTATTAGTGCAGTATAATTAATAGCATTTGTCGTTCATTTCCCAATCTTGATAATTGACTTCATTTTTATTTTATATATATATATATATCCATAATTTTCTTGTCATAATTTCACTTATCATAAACATGTAAGGATATTTGTTTTGTTTTTTTTCTTCCTTTCAGATGAGAAATCCGGAGGCACACAAGTGAAGATGGTCCTAACATTTCGTGATGGTGGTCAGAGCTTAATGAAACCATGGAGGTAAGACACACATTACTAGAGTTTAGAATTTAATGGGGTCCCAGTGGTGGATGTAGAGGGGTACAACCGTCTAACCCCCCCATTGAGTCCCAATTGGCATGCTTTAAAGGGAAGCTTGAGTTCTGGGAAAGGTAAAAATAATTTGTGAGCTGTCTCATTTCTTTTTA